>JAQMYG010000013.1:6998218-7017815 GCA_030014215.1 Clariallabes teugelsi
GGCTGGGGCGGGCCAAATAATTTCATAAAAGCGGGACCCGCGGGTTGGAAAAATACCCGACCCGCGCATCACTAGTTTGCAACCTTGTAAATAAAATGGTTTTAGTCTCCATAAGCAGACTTTCCCATTCATGACAACTGTATGGAGTGAATTTTTATGTAACATTTAATTAAGCCATAATATAAGGTAAAACTATGGGTGTGGCCTATTGGAGTGACATTGCAGGTGTGGAACCGCTAGCTGTCACCACTTTAGCTAGCTGGCTAACAGGATTTGTTTTAGTTTAACTCCCCACAAGTAATGTAGGAGTTTACAAAAAAAAGTAAAAAGGGGGGAATGTAAGGTTAAAGTAATATTAGCAAAAGTAACTTTAAAATTTTTATTTAATTAATATTAGCTACATTAGCATTACAACTAAGCTAAAGTTAAGAAAGCTAGCTTGTGTTAACAAGGTAACAAGTCCCTAAAATCTTTTGAAACACAATGTTTTCTTCATAGAGCAAATATTTAAACTAAAAACAAAGCAGTATTTCTATAAGATAAGGAAGAAACTTTTCTCTCACTTTTATGCTGTATGTTACTGAATTTCAAATTCTTCCAGGTGTAAATTTAAATTAACCCTAATATTGGATTATATGGTTGGGGTGGTGACTCAGGCGGCTGAGGCTCTAGGTTGTTGATTTGAGGATCTGAGTTTAAGTCCAGCCGATGATAGGGTGAAGCACCGCAAACTACCCAGCCACTACATGCAGTGCCAGTTCCAAGTCTGAAAGAAAGTTTATTGGGTGATCTTCTTATAAATATATCATAAATTTTATACATCCTCCAAACGAATGAATCATATTTGTAAATGTCACAGCGATTTCTATCACAGAATGAGTACTGATCTGATACACATAGAGAAAATACTGCTGTGCTAAGATACAGAGTGTATGTGTATGCAAGAGCTAAATTATGCTGCAGTGGTGTGTTCAGCAAACCCATGCGTTAAAGTGAAATTCACTTTCTATTCTAACGGCACACACGTATAAAGTGAGTGCGGCTCCATGGTTGAGGTTACCTGAGGGTAACCATGACGATAAGGTAAGGAATAAAGTACGACAGTGTGAGCTGTTACAGGAACACTATTTACAGCGTTGATTATTTATCTACTACGGCATGCCCTGAAAGTGTCATTCGCGCTTCTTGCGAACCATGATTTATTAGAATGACCGGATTAAACGTATATCATGTCAATAGCCTTGAAGCTGGAATGAAACTAAATCAGAATATTTTTCTCTGAAGGATATAGGCTTTTCATTATTGCTCTTTTAATTTGTTGATTGAATAAAATTCAATCCTTGTGCTCGGCAGTATAGTAAATGTGCCCCGGGATTAAAAAGATAAGCTGACCAAGCACTCATCTACCTTTTAGTGAACCAATCAATTAACAGTGTCATATTTATATAATTAATATTGCCCTCGAATAAGTGCGTTTAAGATCCTTGAACAAAAATTTCAGGTTTCACAAAGGTCCCATTATTTCCAAAGGTAACAAAAACGAGCAAGTAGTTAATAAGATAATAAGATAATGATTCTATCTATTTTGTAATGCATTATTTACACTATCTATTATATCATTATTATTATGTCAATAATGATACATTGCCTTGTCTGTAATTATCCCTCCTATTTTTCGCATCATGACCCGCGCCGCCATGAGAACCCCGTTCATCGCATACGTGTCCGAGTGGAACGCTCGAGACAGACAGGCACTCTTTTACAAAAGCTCGAAAAAAGAGATAACAGATGGCCCCCGGTGCTAAAGAAATGGCGAGGGAGAAAGAAAAAAGGGAGCGAGAACGAATCAGATGAGCAGAAAGCGAGTGAAACTGCTTCTCTCTCCACACGAGTCTCCAAGGAGCATCAGATCCACAGCTTATTGCTTAGTGACAGTTCTACATTAACTACAGAACACAATCCTGTGTTCCATCACCTCAGCAACGCCGACACACAGCACACACACACACACACACACAAACACACTCACATACACACTATCAGCAACTGCCTACAGACTTTAAATTAATTTTCTTTCTTCTGTGTTTTTCTTGCGTTCAGAAAGCGAGGCCAGAATCAGCACGCAGCTTCGAATACACTTGGTTTAAAACATTTTGCTTTCAGGAATATATCTGACACAAGCTATCTGCAACATAAGCAGATTCAATGGACAGTAGTGTGTAGGATTTTTTTTAATGGGGAACAAAGCCACAAATGCTAATTATGACACTATTGCATATAAATACATGGATTAAAGTTGTATGTGTCTGAGTACTAAAAAAAAACAATAGCATGGCTATATATACGCAAGTGGACAAATTACTACTACACTACAAGAAGTCTAGTGCTTCTTGTTACTACTTGAATGCCTTACAGTATATACCCTTATATCATTCAAAAAGGAAGGAAGCTATTGAAGAAATACAATTCCTGACATTTGACTTGACCCTGTCTGGATCGATCCCAAAATTCAATCACTTGAACTACTGGTTAAAATGATAAAGAACACAATAAACAGTCGGACTAACCTGAAAATATTTTCACCTGAAAATATATTACCTATTTATTTGCATAAAATTTAAAAAAAAAAAAACACTACCGCTTATGAAATAGCACAGCAGAACAAGGAAACTCTGTAGGAGTCTCATTTGCATCATCTGCTCCTACTTCGTTTGATGATAATTTAATGTAACCCACATTTAAAATAAACACAGCAGGCTGCCATGGATTACTCCGTATACATTTAATCAAACCAACAACGTTTTTTCAGGGGCCGTGTTTATGGAGGGATCATGATTGACAGAATAACTTGTGGTTTCCTGGTCAACAACAAATTAAAAAGAAAATTATATCTGAATTTAGTTATAAACACCAGGAGAAATACGGGAGATTTCAAACTCATGAAATAACTAGTAATTAGGTAATTAAGTCAGGTGTTATTTTAAGACATGAAGGTCGGCTGTTCTGGAATAGTTCTTGCAAGAACAGTATTGTAAAGTACATTTGCAAAAGCCATCAAGCACCATAATGAAATGGGTCTCATGAAGACCTACCCAGGAAAGCAAGACCAAAACTTAGAGGAGAAGTTCCTTTAGAGTTACCAGCCTCAGAAATCACAAATTAACTATTAACCTTTGATTAGGATTGGCACCCTGTCCAGGGCGTACCCTGCCTTGTGCCCTAAGTCTCCTGGGATAGGCTCCAGGTCCCCGCGACCCTGAATAGAGGATAAAGCGGTATAGAAGACTGACTGACCTTTGATTAGAGCCGTTGTGAAGGCTTTACAGAGCATAAATAGCAGACGCATCTAAATATCAACTGTTCAGAGGAGATTACAATGTAAAAAGAAATAAAAATCACGAAGGACCATGGAATTCGAAGACATATCCAAACTTTCGACTGTTAGTATCAGTGGAGTTCAAGGTTGAAGGTGAAACATGATGGTCTGTTACAACCCTAATCAAACAAACTGAGAACTTTCTGGTATGTGTCAAAGTTAACATCCATATGAATGCCAGCACCCAAAGTTTCTCAGCCGAATATTGACCTTTGACCCTGTTACCGGTTCCCAGCTTGTCCTTATTTGCACCAGTTTTAGTATACTAACCACCGCATACTGGAACAACCCCACAAAACCTGGTATCTAGCCACAATTTGGTCACAATTTTAAATCTTGTGTTCTCCACGATTTAGTATATCCCAACTGTAATATTTAATACCTTTTTTTTTTTAATTCCAATTACTATGTTATTATAAATCTGACCATCCCCCATCATAATTTAGACACACTAAACATTTCTTTCCAATTTAACCAGGTCATGTTCCCATTTCTCACTTCTTTTTACGAAACGAGCTGCATGACTAGATGCATAACTTATTACTACTAACGTGACTTAGTTAGCAGTTTGCTGCTACAAACATCTGTTTGTTACCTAACTTAAAATATATGAAGCTCAACCTGTACAAAAAACTATTATAAAACGATCCTATAGTAGATAAATCCTAGTCATACAAGGTTAATGTGGGTCACATGTTTGAACTGCTTTCCATGGGTTCTCAAGTGGCACAACAGAAATGCGTTTGAACCCAGTCCATCAAGACTTTCCTTATACCCACACTGCACTATACATGGCATGTCAGGAACAGAGTGTGTATAACTGATGGATCAGAAAAAATCTCTGAAAATCGCATTACACCAAATTGAACATCAAATACGATAATAATGAGGAAGGAAACAGGCCCAAGCTGATCAGGAATACTGATTTCTGCAACAGACATCTAGAAAAACACTTTTCGACCTCACATCACACTGCTTATGTTCACAATGCAATTATTTTAGTTCTGAAAGAATCAGACGTTAACTACTAAAGTGGAGACAAAATAATGTTGAGACTTTTGCGGATTATACAGTACGTGTACCATATATGTGAGTGCATTGTCATTTTATGCAACGTTTTAAAGCTTGCTCTGGAATGTGATTTAACAAGAATGCTTGATTTAACATACAGTAGAACAGTAAAATAATCAGTAAATAATGTGGGGGGGGAAATCTTACTTTTATGTAGGTATAACTAGAATCAGGCAAACTGCTGTTGCATAAGAGGAATGAATACAGGGAACGTTTGCTTTGCTTGTGGTTGCCAATTGTTGATTAATTTTCTATCCCAGCATGCTTTGTATTATTTCTTGCATAATATATGTACATACAAATCCATACTGACTCACTATGAGGTGATAGCCATTATAATCAAATACTGATTAGCACTAATGAAATAAATGAAGACGCAAGACATCTAAAACATTAAGCAGGTAAAGGGTGAGCTATTTTAACCAAGAATCTGATTTCTCATTTGCTTCAGTTCTCACTTGATCATAGACTCCTACATTTGTACTTATCGTACAATGCCCACAGATTTAGTCCTTGACAACCGAACCTAAACGCCTCTAGAATAAATCAAATGAGAACTGAGCTGATAGCCATTTGCTGTATTTTAGGGGGGGGGTTACAATTCTAAAAGCAAGGGTACCATCCTAAATATACCAGCCCATCTTCCTGCCTTTCAAAAAGACAGCCCACATTATTTGGCGTATGATGGCAGCTGAGGACATGCTTTCCTGTTCCATTCATTACCCTGAAAAAAAAAAAAAAAAAGACAGGGAAAAAGCTCAATGCCCCTGACTCCAATGCAGTGTCCGAGCCAGGAAGGAGCCATCGATCTGTCGAGCAATCAAACCTCAGGGTGATCAATCAATCACCGAGCTGCTTTATTTCCTCGACTCGAGTCCATCATGGCTACGTACACGCAGATGCTCGATTCCATCAAAATTGCTTTAATTCAATTCAGTTCAGGAAGAATGAGCTTTTCTGTTTATTTTAATTAAAGATCAAAACGGCTGATGGGCTTAAATTCGGACAAGGAAAAAAAATAATTTAAAAAATACCTTCGTCAGGCTATATGTTATTTTAACTAAAAAATGCTAATTATATATTCACTTATTTATTTGCATGTTTTTATTTCCTTAGGGCAATTGTAACAACACATTATTTTTAACTTTTTTTCTTAAAACAGATCCCAAATGGTTTCAAATGGTTGCAATGTCACTTTATGGTAAAAGTATCAACATATTTACAAATACCAAATAAATCAGAAAAACTCACTTAAAGTACAAACTAAAATAGGGGAACCTTGGCGTACGAGTTTAATTTATTCTGCAGGCGAGTTCTTAAGGCGAACATTCGTATGAAATACGAATTTTCCTATTAGAAGTAATGTAAATGCAGATAATCCGTTTCGGCCACCCACAAATATTACCAATATATATCCATTTCCAACGTTATAGTCACTTTTCTGCATATATAAACAATCAAAATATTTAGAAAAGACATGTAAATGAAGTAAAATAAATAGACATTAAACCTCACTTAACCTTAATTTACGATTCCTCCAGGCATTTAGAAATAGTACCCATACCAATTTGACAAGTTCTAGACAATCACTACAGTATACTGTATTTTAACATATAAAAACAATCAAAACATTCACGACATGTAAACGAAATAAAATTTGAAATAAAAATGCATTAAACTTCTCTTCAGCTCGCTTGGCTCTTTGTTTTGTTTTGAATTTCTGCGAATGCAAATTTCTTTCAAAATTTCTATTCATAAGGTGAAAATTCATAAGCGAGGGCGTTCAAATGCCGAGGTCCCACTGTAAATAAAAAGTGAAGTCAAGTGGATTTTTTAGCATTGCATACCTCAACCGAGCGGTAACGATGCCTCGGGTTTTTATTTTAATATTGATTCAAAATGTGCTCTACCAAAACAATGAGCAGAACATTAAAGGATTCAAATATATGTAAGCAATAAAACGGCTGAGGATATGCTGTTACAGGAACATAATCAGTGATGGTGGAATGTGATGTGGCCCGACACAAAGATGTCTTACTGCTACATTTCTGAACATGATTATTTTTCTATAACTGCACTAAGTGAAATGTTTTAATCCTCTTGTACCACAGCAACTAGTGAACGATTCATTTAACTTAATAAAGAACACTAAATAAAGAAGGGAACCTCAGAGTTTCTACTTATTTGTAGTTACATTACCTGAACCATCCACAAAACAAGTCAATTCTTCAATTTCTGAAGATTTTGCTATGATAGAAAACCTCACAATCTCTTGCAACGCATGAACACAGAAGACTTCCTCCATAAATTCAGCCTATTAATAATTCTGTGTTCATTTAAAAATTTCTTTTTATTGCATTCATAAACCTGCAATTTGAACTAATCTTAGTATTCGCAGCCTAACTAGAATATTGCCAACACCTTCTGACCAATCAGATTCAAGTATAAGAGCACCATGCTATAAATTTAATAAATGAGAATACAGTAACATATGTATTTAGAGATCTGTATGAAGTATTAAGTATATATATAAGATGTCTTCTAAGAAAATACAACAATAAAGGATTGTGTGGTCTAAACCTCATCAAAAATGATTTTATCGAGCATGATCTGCATATATTTGATAACGACTGTGCTCATCTGTCTAATTAGAGGAACAGATTACGAGTTTATATTACCTGATGCTTAATCATATAAATGTTGCTTTTGGATGGAACGGTCTGCTATATAATGATGTCACCACTATTTTCGGTGTTTCTATTTTACGCTTACACACACACACACATATATTTCTATGTAGGCCACTTATATAATAATAATAATATCATATTTGGTCAATTCGCTAAATGTCCTTGTTTGTCCTTGAAAAAAAGCCCTTGTTCAAATAGTCATTTTAAATCCCGCACAACAGGAAGTACATTCTCCTTTTCTCTCTCTCTCTCACTCTTCTCTCTTTCTCTTTCAACCCTATGCATTCACATGTAGCATCATTGTCCTCCACTTCTGTTATGACAAAAATAATCAAAGACCTTTAAGGTGGCCAATTGCAACACCGTTGTGAACAGATCACACTCAGAGGTCTATTGTCTGGCAATGAACGCACACACACACACACACACACACACACACACACACTGATTTCCTGCTGCTCTCCTCCTAACATACCGACTCAACAGCTCTAAGTGCTCAAGAGAGATGGAGTCAAAGTGAGGGAGAGATAAAAGATGCGGTTTCAATATTCATGTGAAACACTATTTCAGTACTGCGAGAATTCGCTAAACAAGTAACCCAGGCACTTAGCAGCCCCTGCTACATGACAACTCCATTTACTATGTGCACATACCATGGGCGTGAGCATTAGCAATATTCCTTATTAAAGCGGAAATTGGTCTAAGATGAAATTGAGCCATTTTCTAAAATGAATAAGTAACATGATAAAAAAAAAATCGAATATTATAACTAGTATTTCTTACAGCCAATAAATTAAAGGATAATATGTAGGTTACGCTGGCACTGGTGTCTAACAGATGGACACATCTATCTAGTTTCATCACAAAGGTATTTAGGCGATAAATTCCCAGTCTTAAAATATGTCGTTTTTTATTTGGGAACGTACATATGATACAAATGCGCTGATAAGTGTCGCAGATCTATATTTCCCTTTCAGTGCCTTTATCTACAAGTGATTTGCATTTACTTTGCAATTAGTTGAAATTGTTAGGTTTATCATGCAGTCATATCTCAGCCAATGCTTGCAGTGTATCATGGGTAGGGCCTGCGGTCCCTTGGCTGCCCGAATGAACGCTCAAAAATAATAACTGTCAAGACGTCCGTGTTATAGCCCAGGCTTTTTGCATTCTTTTGTTCCTCAAAATGGCTGACATTCCAGCAGGAACACAAGGTAGACATGTATTGTTTGGAACAGTGAACACAGCCCTATAAGCGGAACCGAGGAAATACCAATCCATCCATCATAAGGTCAGGAAAGGTTGGAGTCAGTACCATTCAAGCCCGGTTCACAGGCTGGCAGGCCTCTGAGAAAATAAACAGCTCAGACGAGCCCTGAAAAGCATGCCTCGGTGTGTTTGAACTCCGCCTGACTAGGGATATATTTTAACACGTGTTCACTCTCAAACACACTCGCACATGTTATAACAACCGGGTTCGAAGATAAACAACTGCAGTCTGCGAGATTCTAAACGAGGAACATTCGCTTCGCAGGCTACTGCTCTCTCATACATCAGATGATACTGTCTAGTCAAACAAACCAGTGTCTCACATAATGGACATCAAAATAAATGAACATGTTATCTTTAGTTATAAAGATGTAGCTTTCCAACATGACATCAACACCACATATAGTACATTCCAAACAGTTTTTACTATATAGAGTAGCATTGTATGTATTGATACAATGCATATCCATTTTATGTTTATCCTTAATCTGGAAAAACCTGCGCCAAGAATTAACTTTTGATTCTTTTTCCATCATTATTAACACTTATACACATTATAATAAAGCTAATGATAAACCTATTACACATATTCTCTGGCATATACGTTATTGCATTACCACTCGAGTCTTCCAAAACGTAAGTTATAGAGCATAATTAGCATTACTATTTATTAATATTATTCTAAAATACTACTTAAATGTGGCAGAAGTGTATTCAAAATCCTGTTGATTATATTATATATATTTTTTAAAACAACCACATATTCCATATATAAGTGACTCTGAATAGAAACATGATAAATTCTGCAATTATATATATATATTGTTACACTGATATAAGTAATGGTTATTAATTAGTTAGCTTTTTACTTCTACCAACACATGGGTTACTTCTTTCTCTTATAGCTTCAACGATGGAGCGACTACGGACATCTTCAAAGGAAACATAATACTACACATAATTCAATTCGAGTTGTAAAAAAAAAAAAAAGCCACAGATATCAACTGTTACAGTGTGTATACATTTTTTGGGCCCCATTCGTCACTTTATATACTTTAAGAGTAACCCAAGTGGTATTTCTTTCAGCACTGTAGTTTATTATCCACTGATCAGCCAAAACATTACAAACACCGGCATAATTTGGTGTAGGTCCCCCTTGTGCCACCAAAGCAGCTCTATCGCATCAAGGGACGGACTCTACAAGACCTCTGAAGGTGTGAAGCAGATCCTTTCCTTACAATGTGCATCAGTGAGTGCTGGGTGAGTATGACCCTGTCGCTGGTAAACTTGTCATCGTTCCTTGGACCACTTGGTACTAACAGTAGTGTACCACAAGTGCACCTCCCTGGTGTACCACAAGTGCACCTGCCTGTTTTGGACCTATTCATCTAGCTATCAAAATTTGTCAAGTTACTCAGCTCCTCATGCCTGTCTCTTTTTTCCTGATTCCAACACATCAACTTCAAGAACTGACAGTTCACTTGCTGTGTACTGAGATATTGATTTTAATGATATGGCTCATCCGTGTAGATTGCACGACATACTGTACGTTTAACATACACTAATAAAGTGTTAGCCTTATGCAGGAGTGGTAAAAATAAATTCCCCGTTATAGCATATAGCAATGTGTTGGGCATTAGTGGCTCAGTGGTAGGTTCCTTGCCAGCCTTGCGGAAGGCTCTGGTTTGATTCCCAGTCACGGAATGCAATGACAGTCCCAAGCCCGGGTAGAGCCAGGAAGGGCATCCGACGTAAAACCTGTGCCACGTTGCGAGCAGATCAGATTGTCTGCTGTGGTGACCCCTCAATGGGAACACCCAAAAGACTAACAACAACAGCAATGTGTTTATTATGCTCAAGATGGTGTACATACAGTAAGGCTATAAGGCCTTACTGTATTGAACATTTTCAGTAAAAATTGTTAACTGAAGACGAGGTAATGTTTAATAACACTGTGGGATTTTTAGTTAATCCAACATCATAGGTATTTACTTACATTGTAAGAGTTTGGTTAACATTACACGCACACTTTACTTCACATCCATCTAGAAACCTCTGTATCCAACTAAGGAGCCCGAAGACCAGTGGCGACCGTTGTATTGTACTGTCTTTATTTCCATTTTTTGGAATAAATACTGTGGTAGGACCTCCTATCAACATTCACACAAGCATTCACACAATACGGACAATTTGGGAACGCCATGCATGTCCAAACCGGAGGAAACCGGAGTACCTGGAGGAAACACACCAAGCACTGGCAGAACATTCAAACTCCATGCACACAGACACTTTACTACAAAAGTATAGTATAGTAAGTGCCCCATATATGTACACTGGAGTTGCAAACTTTTGAAGATCAAGGAAGTTAGATCACATGTCTGGTGGACATTGTGCTGTGAAAGCAGCGTGCGTCCTCTGCCTCTCTGATTAGCAAGAGTAAAAGCGATGAAGCTGATACTGCTAAGAAGCACCAAGCAATAAAGATGGAGACAAATGGGACAATAACTGAGAATTGAGCGAGGTGAAAGGACATTCTTTTAACATGAATCGTTCAACCATCAGCACGTTTCTAAGGAACGCTGTACTGTGTATATACTGTGTATTGCCACTTGTGTTAGTATCCGAGTACCTAGACAATGTTTGTTGGACTTATGAACAAATGGTAACAGAACTCGTTCGTATGTAGGGAACTTCCTGGATATACTATAACAATAAGTTGATTGAATTGCTGTTTTTTTATTCCACCCAAGACTACGGCACATTGCTGGTCTCTGCTTCATTCTGCATTATTAATGACTTTAAATCAGGAGAACACAGTCAGAGTCAAGGTATAGCGTGCTACAGCTTTAATAACAACCCGCTCTGGAATAGTGCAGGTCCAGGCCAGTGTACAGGCCCCTCTGGAGATAATCTCTCTAGTTATTTATTTATTTATTTTTTTGTATAAAAATCATGGACGATATCAATGAAGTGGTATCTGAGGCAGGGGCTGCGCCTCCTCTCCTCTCCTCTATATGGGTCAGTGAGGTAAACAAGCAGTAAACCAGCTGGGGCCAGTGCACATTAATGCTCATGAGGAACGACCAGAGTGACCACCAGAACGCTATAAAAGGCCTTTACAGGAGAACACGACGACGAAACAAGTGTCATGCATGTTGTTATTAGGCTGTTAAATCAAGGTCATGTGGTTGGTTCGAGGGGGAATTTAAAAAAAAAAACCGGTGTCACGTGACTCGCTCTATAGCGTCCTTATGCGGAAGTCATGGAGCTTACTAACACACATTCTTTCGATATATAGAACACACACATAAAGAGAGAGAGAGAGAAGAGAGGAAACACTTTGTGTGTGTGTGTGTGTGAAGTCTGAGAAATCTTCGGTGAAAGACCGAAGCCTTAAATGAACGACGCGCTTATGAGCAGCATCCCCTCTGATAAACAAATTAAAGCATGTCGTTCCATCATTACGTCAAGAGCCGCGCGCGGAGGAACACGCGCTCGCTCGCTCGCGCCGTCAGATACACACCAGCGCGCTCGCGCGAATACACACGCGCAGAACGACGCCCATTAAAACACCGCGCACGACACACACACACACACACACACACACACAGAGTAAAGCAGTCTGTGTCAAATGCCTATCTTTATCTATCTCTCCCTCTCTCCCACTCTCCACACACACACACGCGCGCGCGCAGTCCCCTACCATACATTATACCCACTGCAACACATGCACATCATCAAACGCAACACACCATTCCTGCATCCGACTTGTTTCGATCGTTACTGAGTTGCAGATGCATTAAGATCAAAAGTCTTCTTACCACATCTTGCGTGTCAAGCCGCGCGCAATCAACCTCGAAGCAGTCTTTTATTCTATTATTATGATGATGATAATTATTATTATTATTGTGATTATTATTCCTCTTGAGGCTGGAATCGGAACACTTCGCTCTGATCTTTTTTGCAGCTGCGTCGAAGATTCGCACCGCGTATCCAGAGAGATCGCTATTTTGCTCGCGCTGCCAACATCATCCCCAGCATCATCATCATCTCCTGCAAGAGAGAGAGAGAGAGAGAGAGACTGTGTGTGTGTGTATATGTGTGTGTGTGTGTGTGTGTGGAAAAGCGCGCTGATGCTCGACTCGAGTCAGAGGAGGACGAGAAGAAAGAGAGAGAGAGAGAGAGAGAGAGGAGGGGTGTGAATTGAGAATGGTTTGATCTGAATGGATGTGGATGCATGGCGCCCTCTGACGGTTGCCCGTACACACTGCAGCCCCCGTCGACCTTGCCTTCACCTGCGTTATGTAACACCTTTACACCCAGGGACGTTTATGAACATCTGGGGGGGGAGGGAGGGGGGGATTGGGGGGGGGGTGGGTGCATCCTAAGATTTTTATGCTGGTCCCAACACTTTCCGGCTGGATGGCGAATGTTGCTTTTTTTTGCGGAGGCGTGTTGTTCACAGGGCCCTGCGGCAAAAAAGGGAAATTAAATTACGTAACAATTTTTTTCTAAGAGTACCGTATACACGTGACCCTTTTATCAGCTATACTTCCTGTGTAGGTGGGCGGCATGGGGGTGTTATGGGTAGACTTGCTGCCTCACAGCTCCAGAGTCCCTGTTTTAATCCTGAGTTTCTCGCGCGAGTGTTGGTTTCCTTGAACCTCTCGAAACATGGCGGAAGTTGTACTATATTGTCCAGTCTCTACGGTCATCCCGATCAACATACTGTAAAGCAGTTGCTTAAACTGTACAGTAGATGGTGACTTCGTACATACAAGGTGGTATCAAAAAGTTACGAGATTAGCTCTGTTTACAGGATCTACATTTACACACTATTACTTTCAAAATAGTCCCCTTGCACAGCATTACAGAGCTCCCACTTCTGGAACATGTGCTTTTTCGAATCACCTACTGAGATTTGCTCTGTAATAGCATCAAAACAGCGACGCTTGAACTCGATCTTCATTTTCAGGATTTCAGGAGCCAAATCTGGTGAGTAGTGGGACCATGACAGGATGCATTGTCTTGGACGCATTCATTGTGAATAGCACCAGTTGCACAGCTCCTCATGAACACGGGAGGATGACTTTTGGTAAACTGACTTACTGCATGAAGGTCAGTGCTCCTTGTGCTGCCATCTGTTGGCGTGTTACAAAACTAGTCTCGAAACTTTTTGTTACCACTCGTAGGTGCTGCAAAATCTGACTTCAACCAGTTATAGTAAACGTTCTCGATAAGTGCTTGCTCTGAGTGAAAAGCTGCTATATTTATCTGTCTCAGTCTTCAGACATTTCATTGGAGGCTGTCAGGTTTAAGGGCTGGGATGAAGCCCTTGGGGAGCTAAGTTAGCCCAAAGATCAGTGGTGGAAATGGTTTCTTATTGATTTTATTTTTATTTATTCACCAGAGGGTAACCCGCAGCTCCCCCCCCCCATGCAGGTTGAGTGTGCGGTCAACTCGCTGCCGCTCCTCACGCTGCGCCGATGTTTCGGCACCCCTTACTTCAGCTTGCTGTATGCACAGTCGCTGTAGATGCTCTGCAGTCTGATGCGAGGTTTCAGTAGCTACGAGCTCAGCCTGACGTACCTGTTAGCGCTGTCGATGGCACTGCCTACTGTTACATCATCTGAGGACGCTTATGATGCGATCACAGTTTGACATAAAAGTTGATGATGACGCTGCATTTATTAAAATCAAAAAAACAATTTTAATCACATCTCAGGAAACACATTATCTAGAATTATTGAATTAGCAAATATGATTGTGTGTAAAAGTGGCAAACTAGCATTATCTTGCTAATATCTTGAGAACAACAGGGACACAGTCCAGACTGTTCCAACCGTATTCAGTGAAAACTAGTTTGTAAAAGACTTGTCTGTCTCATCGTGCGTCCCACCGGAGGTGATTTTTGCCCCTAAAAAAAATAATAGTTTAAAGTATTTTACTTCTCTGTAAATGTGCCAGGAAATATGTTTTTAATAAGAATGTAAAATCAAGAGTCTTTCAGACACTGTTATTCCAAGTAGTACAATAACCAGCTAACATCCTGCAATCTGCTGTTAGAGTCTGCAATGTTTTCAACATTGTATGAATAATATAAAAACTTAAATCTATCACATACATTAAACGGACATAAATCATTCTTAGAACCTAATATTAGTCTAAGAGACACTGGGAATGATCACAGCGGGTGCATTGTGTATTTGACTAATAGACCAGGAGAAGAACGCTAATGTCCTACAGGCTCAAACACATCAGACATGCACCATGACTCCCACGCTCACGCATTATTTATTTGTGCGTTTTTGCCTGGACAGCACAAAGAACCTGATGTTTCTGAGAGTCGATGGGGATGTTGTGTAATTTCAAGAATGTTAAACAAATGCAATTAGAAATCACTCTGTTTTTGATGTGGAGTGTGCATACACGGTGCGAGACTACCGTATTTATGAGTCACGTAATATAATTTCATTTTCATTTCCATGTGAGCTGTGAGGCTTTCAAACCGATTAGCCTTAGGCTGTGAACATTGGCATGAAAAATGGTTCAGATGATTAAGTGCTCTTTGCTAGGCTTAGATCAGTATCACTGGGAGCTGCTCTCTTAAAATTAGTATCCCTCGCTGTTTTCATGTGTGGCTCTGCCCTTCTCTGTGTGTATCCTGCCCTGCCTAATTAACCACCGTTTTCATACTGTTTTCATCCACAATACAAATACAAAAAAAGGGGGTTCTTCAGAGGTTCTTTGTATAGAACTTTTAAAGCTTCTGCCAGAGGGACAATCTGTAGACAGAGTTCTGAATATACTCTGTAGATCCTTTAAAGGATTCCTCAGGTCATCATTAAAAACAGATCAATAGAGGATGGTACCAGGGTAATTACTCTAAGCTAGAGCTAAAGCAGGAATAAAAATTATTACTGAAAAGGGCTATATTTATATACTTAAATACGAATAACTCGTAGAAGGAATTTTTTAATTTACGAGACCTGTTCAAGTCAAACCGGGACTTGTCGAGACAATCAATCATGAACACCACTTGCACATTACAGGAGTTATTGCCACATCCCTCATACAGTCAGTATGGGCCGTTATAGGAGTTCCTGGGGGGCCAGTGTTTGAGACGTGAAGTAGGCAGTCCAATCATGGCTTTGAGGTACAGTACTGCAAGAACTCTCTCTACGTTGACGCTATTCAAGCACTAGTAAAACGCTGGGATAAGTGCATTACTGTAGCAGGGGATTATCTAGACAAATAAAGGGAGTTTTTGATCTCATAACTGTGTGTACAATCAAAAGTACCAGTTTGACTTGAACGAACCTTGGAAAATAATGAGGACTGGTATTAAAATTGAATAATGATTATTTACTAAATATACATTACACACTTAGACATAAGGATTTCTGAAATGTTCTTTATATGTACAGTATAGGAGTTCTAGCTTTTTTTTAAAGGGTTCTACTTGGACCCATTTTATAATGAAAACTTAAAGAACGCCTTAGGGTGCAAGATGTAACCTGAGCACTTATAAGAACTGCATCGACACTTAGCAGACCACATGGATTTAGTGTACCTTTAAACACTATTTAAGCTGCCTACTTGAAAGAGCACTATTTGACATTTACAGTAACAGTACATTTAGATTGGTTCCATCTTGAGGAACTAAAAAGAAATCTCGTTTAGGCATCTTTAGGGATCTTAAAAATATCTCCACCTATAAAAGGCAAATCCTGTATCCTGTATCCTGTAAGCTCGTAAAAACTGAATCAAAGCTGGACCGCCAATGATCATCTGGTGTTTTTCCGGTCTTCAACTGGCCGATTTGGGCGAGCCTGCAACTGTCACCGTGACATCAGATTTCTGTTCTTGGCTTACAGAAGTGGAACCCGATGTGGTCTTCAGCTATTTTAGCCTACCCACATCGAGGTTCTACATGATGTGAAATTTCGAGATACTTTTCAGCTCACCGTGGTTGTAAAAAGTAGTTAATTGCATTGCTGTAGCTTTCCTGTCTGCTTGAATGAGTCTGGATATGCTCCTCTGTCCTCTCTCATCAACAAGGAATTTCTGCCTACAACACCTATAGCTCACTAGATGATTTTTTTATTCCAGTATTCTGTATATTCTGTTGTTTCGTGTAAAAATCTGAGGACATCAACAGTTTTTGAAATACTCAGCTCAGACCACGTGGCACCAATACTTATGTCATGGACAAAGTCACTAATATCATTTTTGTTGTTGTTGTTGTTGTTTTTAACCCAATGAGTGATATGAACACTAAAGGTCCCATATGTGGCTATTTTTAAGTTACCATAGGTTTCAGAGGTCCCACAAAGTGTGTGCATTAATGCTGCAAATGAAATACGCTGCAAATAAGAGAAGGTTGTCTTCATATATACTGTATGAGGTCACATTAGGGGGACATCTTACTGGGTTGTTTGTGGATTTTTTTTTTTCACGTTTTTTGTCCCCACACTGGGGACTTTAAATATCTAAAATTATATAAAAGAGTGTTAAAAAGTGAATTTTGCAAAATAGGTGTCCTTTAATTCATGCTCCCAACCTGGGTAAAGTGGACAGCAGATGTACATACAGTATATACATTTCAATAAAAATGAAAGACAAACTAAGGCATGAAATCCAATTAACCGAGAACTAACCTGCATTCAAAGGGAAGGAACAATTGAAACTGCTCTTGATTGAGGTGTAGATCCACTATTACATGACATGATGACAAAATAATGACTAAATTGCTGTATGCAAATTTGTGTAACTGAAGTTTTAACACTATTGTCAAACTTTGGTCAAATGTAAATTTTGACTGTTTTATAGAATGATCAATCAACAAATTATAACAACAGTAGGAGTAATGAACAGTTCCCATAGAAATTAAATAACCCTAAATTAAAGTACAGTATCATTTATCTTTAGCGTCCCCTATATGACATTAACTGAAATGATGATCAGGATTCGCTTCGTATCCATTTCCATATATAAAAGCGAACTTTGTTATTCGGACATGAATGGGATTCATTTGGAAATGCAAATCAAATTGTAAAGCATCTCTTTAGCTGGCTGAGTTTAAAATGTAATTAAGTCCAAAACCTTAGGACAAGTGGTCAGGTCCAGACAGAGTAGAAAACTAACAGCGACTCGAGACGCCATACTGAGTCGAGCACTTACAAGCAGTGGCCATTAAGATTATGGATCACTGTAAAGGAACGTCCATTAGCAGGTAGGGTCGAGAGGCTAAATCTCTATTCGTGGCCGGTCCAGGGAGTGATGGAAGCTTGCCAAATAAGCATTTAATACATTTTGGGCCCACTGCAGTCTATTGTGTAGCCTTAACGCTTGTGCTTTGTCTCATTACTGAAGGCATTTCTAATTTTCTGGGGTTGTAATAGGATTTTCAGTATAAATGAGTTCAAGAAATTGCACTGCTGTGATTTAAATATTTTCACATCGTTTTTTTTTTTTTTTGTACTGGTTTATACAGAGCATAAGTGAAATCACACATAGCTGCAGTGCTCAGTTTTCAATGCATTTCAAGTCTCTTGGGTTTTATTATTTGTTTTCATCTCCACACGGCATAGCACCAGGCTGCATCTGTGACCTTCTCTGTGCTCATTATACCTATAGAGCTTTAAGATTATCTAACCAGATGTTTGTACTTACTGTGCAGATGCAAATGAGGTTTAAAGGCGAGCAGGGTTTTTTTCCTGTTGTTTCACTGAGATTGTAAAATAGCATTTTTATAATATCTACATGTTCCATGGTAGATATAATAATAATAATAATATTATTAATATTAATAATAATAATAACAATAATAATAATAATAATAATAATAATAATTATTATTATTATTATTATTATTATTATTATTATTATTATTATTCAGTTTATTTATTAATTTTCCTGGGCATTTGAGGCTTGATCTGCAGTATCAAGCCCTGTATTTCATCCTGCTTTGTCTTCTTGTGTTCTTGTTTTATTGATTGATTGATTGATTGATTGATTTAATGTTAATGTTATTTTCATGTCAACTCATTCATATTTGAAAATATTTTCTTTCCTTTATATGTGCTGTTTACAGAAATGTAATCACACTGTCATTAAATAGACTTTTATGTTATTTTTTGCAATAATAGTTTGTTTTTACCATTAATACATCAGCAAATGTATATACAGTAATAAACTACATTTTCTAAATGTTAATGCCGGTCAAATCATTCAATTTTGTTTCCTCTTTGTAAATAGTTTTAGAAAAGTTAAATTGAATCTAACCTGGGTAATGATTTTCCAGTGACTTCAGTAAAATAGGTGAAATTATTCACTGCTTTTGGTGCAAGCAATCTGATTACATGTGTATGACAAAGATATATGGGCTACACCCTTTTAAATTAGAAACTATTGATCGAAATAAATCATTATTTTTAAAGAAAATCCTATAAGGGTCTCTTTTATAGGATCTTATATCATACCTTTTATTCCAAAACGAGTAATTCTACCAGTCTGAGCTCAGAATTATAGTTCCTCTGCTATATTCATATTTAATTTTCAGCTAGGTTCAAAAGTCCACTTCCATTTTATTACCATGATATTCTGTCTATTATTATTATTTGTATTGCTCAAGAATATATTATTGTAAAAAAATATATTTTTTGAAATCCTCATTTGACAATTGCTTATTGCTGTTGTGTCAAGAATGGAGTCTTCTCAGTTTCAGCTGTATTTCCGTTATATATTTACATTCACAGCATTCTGCTGGCTCACTTGTCCGGAGTGAGAGTTGTAGTCTCTATCACGGTGCTTAGCGAAGAGCTGGGTCTTTAGTCTTTGTTTGAAGATACAGTAGCCAGTGACTCAGCTTTTTTGGACACTCAGAGAAAGTTTAGTCTGAGGAAGTCTCAAGTAAAGTTTCAAATGGAATATAGAAAGAATTATTGCTTGGTGAACTCACCGCACCACCAAACACTTACGGGTGGGTCTCAAACAGGGGCAGGGACAAAAACTATATATATATATATATATATATATATATATATAGTATATAAACTAAATATACTGTATATATAAGCTTTTGGCCAGGTGTCCTGTTTGATGTATATGTCCCATACATTTAAAGAACAAAAATCATTACAACCTTAAAACCCAAACAGCACAGATCTGTCAGCATAGGTCAATGATGGGG
>JAQMYG010000013.1:7018308-7041702 GCA_030014215.1 Clariallabes teugelsi
ATACCATTTTTATATGACCATTTTTTTTTTGGTCATGGAATCAACTGAAAACAACCATAAAAACACGTGATCATGTGTATCTGTGTGATTTCTTGGCCTATATGTCCCATTTTTGAGTCATGTTTGTATACATGGTTAAAATGAAATAAAATTCAGGTTATCTAGGTTGTGCTATAAAAAAGCATATGTCAAGATGTACTGCACAATCTTCATCCCTATATACAGTATGTTTATATAAAAAAAAAATACCAAAGCAAAAAATGGCTAAAATGCTCTGGGTTTTAAGGGCTACCATGTAAGTCATAGAGAGACCCAGAGACAGACAGACAACAGGAAACACATTAGCATTTTCCAGTTAGAAAAAAAGGGCTTCAGTGGACACAAGCTATTTGCATGTATATTTGCCTGGACACAGGAAGTATTACCATATAAGGAATAAGGTAGCGCAATAAGAGGGTTGTTTTATGGACATAGATGTACTGCATGGAGAAGTTTGCACAATATCACAAAACCTTACATCTCACTTGTGCACTACTGTATATGGTCAAAAGTATGTGGATGCCTGGTTTCCCCATACATACTGTATGATTGTCTACAATGTATATACAACATACTATATCCTTTATTACGGTTTCCCTTCACTGGAACTAAGGAGCTGATTGTGTAAATCTCTAAACTCACATTCCCAAATCTGGTGGAAAGCTCTGCCAGAATAGTGGAGGTCATTGTTACATAAAAAAACAGACTAAATCTGGATTGAGATGTTCAATAATGTTTAATATACACATACAGTATGGGTGTGAGGTCCTACAGTACTACGGTCATACAAAATGGGAATAAATACAATGGTCACCCTTGGCCTCCACGGTCCCTAGCTGGACTACAGAGGCTCCCAGTTGGATGGCTAGACGCATGGATGATCAAACGTAGTAAAGATTGACTGAGGTCGGGATGAGAAGGTGAGACAGCTGAGAATATGAGATGGGTGTTATACAACTTTACAATGATGTCCATATACAGGATGTTTTGAAACGACATATTACAAGGTTACGGCTTAGCTAAGTAGCTGAGAATGTCAACACATCATTTTTACAATTTGTCTATAAAGTGAATGTACTGACTGCGTCACATAATCTTATAGCCCTGTGTGATTTGTAGTACTAGTTCATAAAAACGGATGATTGTAACTCTTTCTGCAGTAACAGCACTCATCATTCTGTAGGTTCACAGAATGCAGAAAAATGACTCGTGTTAGATGAACAGGAAATCGCACTTTGTAAACGTGCAAGAAATTACGAACAGTCACGGCATGGCATTGCAGTTACACTTTATTGGATTCTTCATTAATTGGTGTGGGATGCATTAACATATGAGTTTCTCCTGTAATTAGATACAGCGTAAATTTGAGGATGTAAAAATTGGGGGGTGTAATGTAACTTGCAATAATTTGGGTACTTCCATACTGTACAAGGGAAGTTCAAGTCAAACCGGGACTTTTGATGAAATTTCTCAGGTATGAATCCATAAATCAATTGACATTCAAAGAAGATGTCAGGCACAGTATGGTGTTAAGACTTTTAAGTGCAGTAAACCATTCGAATGGTGGAAACGTTTTTCAGAAAGGCCGTACCAACATGACTGACCATAGCAGATGAGGTGGCTCGGGGACCAAGGCAGTCGTTTACATGAACATTCAGGCTGATCCTTCAAAATCAACATGTCAAAAACATGTGGAAGAGATGCATCTGTCTGTGGGAACTGTACATGCAATCATTCACCAACACCACTTTCACATTACAGGAGTTATCGCCACGTCCCCTGTACAGTCCTGACCTCCTGATCTCAAAGCCGTTTCCACATGTTTGTGCCAGCTGGGTGACCAGCGTTTCGGATACATACGTGTATTAGCGTAGCAGAGGATTATATAGAGAGAAATAAAGGTAGTTTTAACTGTGTTCTGTTGTGCCGCATAATCAAAAGTCCCAGTTTGACTTGAACGCCCCTCGAATTTTGATGGCTGAATGATCTTTGCATGTATAGTTTATAGAATATATTATATAATATATATAGAATATATTATATAAATATACTTAAATAATTCTATAAGTATACTCTGGATATGGCCACATGATTAATAATTGTGCTAATAAGCTGAATGTATAATTGTGCGTTCATATTCATTGGCACACAATTTTTTTTTAATATGTTCAGTGCTATTTATCGTTATGAAGAGGTGTCATATGCCTTATTAATTGATTAGATTTTATTAGTTGACATCCTGTATTAATTCACTTGCAGAGTGTGTATCCAATTGAGAAAAACTATATAATTGCTCACACCTTATACTGTATCACTCCTTTCTCACACTTCATTCTGACTCCTGTGAGATCTGCAGCACTTGTGCAGGATGTGTGTAGCAGAAAGCAGTGATGTCAGTGTCTCTGGAGCAAAAGGCTGATGATGTAATATTAAAGCTCCACCTCTATAAAGTGAGGTTCCTAGTCACCAGGGAAACGGTGGATAATGACCTCATGCCCCTTGTTGCCCAGCAACAAGAAACATGAGACGGGCAGGTGCAGTGTTACCAGTTCTCTAACGTCTGTGTGTGTGTGTGTGTGTGTGTGTGTGTGTGTGTGTGTGTGTGTGTGTGTGTGTGTGTGTGTGTGTGTGTGTGAGTGTGTGTGTAAGAGAATACACAAGCTCCCAAAATATATTAATCAATATAAACCTCATGCGCATAACTTTACTCACACATTAACCTAGTGAATCAGTCTACTGTATAAATTAAAAAAGGTATGCATATGCAAAATTTATTGCATTAGAATATTTTAATGAAGATATTTTCGTTCTTTAAGCTTTAAACTTTCAAAGAAGGAAAAACATCCAATGCATCATTTCTATCAGCTTTGATGTTACATGTATGTTACAGTCCATTCCAAATTGATTGAAATACTGTAACAAGGTCATTTTTTTCCTTATTTGTGATCAAAAGAGGAACATAAGAAGATATGTCAGAATTTTACTTTTTATTTTCAGACAGTTACACATCAAAATATGTTAAATTACTTATAACTTATAATAAGTTATAATATAAGAATACGGTGCATTATACCCAATGTTAGGTCAACATAAGTATTGGAACACACAGTCTTGAAGTACTAATGCTTCATATTTGGTTGCATAGACCTTGCTTGCAATAACTGCATCAAGCTGTCGACCCTCTGACATCACTAAGCTGTTGCATTATTTATTTGTGATGCTTTTCTAGGTTTGTAGTGCAGCTTTTTCAAGTAAAGATTAATCAGCCATGCAAACCCAAGCCCAGCCATGACACTACCTCCACCATGCTTAACCGCGTTGGTCTTTCCACCACTTTGTTTGAGGCGAATTTTCTCTTAATCATCTCTATATATCATTTTATTATGTAATGTCAGTCTGGCCTTTTGGTTCTTTCTGCTGATGAGTGGTTTGTATCGTGGCCTATAAATTACCACTCTTGAAGTCTTCATGAAAAGGTGCATTGTGATACCTTCATCCCTCCCTGGTGCACGTTGTTGGCGATAAAGTCCGATGTCTTGGGGTTTTTTGTCACAGCTGTTAAAATGTTATGTCATTAACTGCTGTTGTTTTCTTCGGCCGATCTGTTCGATGCCTGGTTGTTAGTGCACCACTGGGTCTTTCTTTTTCAGGATATTACAAATTGTTGTATGGGCTGTACACAATGTTTGTGCAGTGGCTCTTGTTAATTTTCCTTCCTTTTTTTAGCTTCAAAATGGCTTGCGTTTTTCCCCAGAAGACAGCTCTTTGCTCGTTTTTAACAACAAAGGCAGTCTTAAAACCCAGAGCTCAGACCAAGAGTATATATTCAGAGCTATCACTCACCCACTCAAACTCCATACAGCTTAGCCTGTACAGGACCGTGGGAGGCCTGGAGCGTATCCCAGGAGAATCTGCGCACAAGGCAGGATAGACCCTGGACCATCACAGGATTTAGAAACGACAATTAGACTAATCAGCATGTCTTTGGCATGAACTGTGGGAGGAAAATGGATTACCCTGAAGAAACCCACTAACAAACATGCAAACTCCACGTACAACGACCAAAGGTGAGACTCGAACCCTCGACCCTGATGGTGTGAGGCAACAATGCCGATATTCAGAGCTACAGTATTAATTGCTTAAAGAATTGTCCAAGAAATAACATTTGTCATGTGCCATGCGTTCCAATACTTTTGATCACCTCTATAATGCATGGATTTAAGCAGAACCAAAGTTGTTCAGCACTTCTAGAGATAAACTGCAGGAAATTAAATAAAAAATTCTGACCTCATATTCATCTTTTGATTCAGTGTATTGCAAAAATAAAAGAATATTTCTTTTTGTTCCAGTACATTCAGAGGGGATTGTACAGTATGCGCAGGTACTGCCTCAAGCTCATTCTGTTTTAGTTCCAGCCAATACTGTAAGCACATAAAATACAGGTAAATTTATTTCTGTTACTATTTATTAATGCCATGCCTTATCATGAATCAATTCAGTGCTGTCTATATTAGATAGAACAACAAAGATTAGCAGGTGAAAAATGCTGAAGAAACATAATTTCAAAGCAACGTGCTGTTTGAGATCACATAATTTTAAACAATCATGTAAGAAATTACTTTCAATAACATTGCTGATTAGTAAGAAGGATGTCTGAGGTTCGATATGAATTATTGATTACTTTAGATAATAATCACAAGGTTTATGTTTTGGTTGTCTGTGTGAGAGCATATTGACCTTTATGTGTACATTAATGTGAATAAAGAACACAAGAATTAAACGTTATTGAAACAGATAAGAAAAACAGAAATTCAATGAATACATCAAAAGTGCTTTTTATATAGAATTTTTAAGGATGCATACCTCAAAAAGACTCACGGGTCAAAAACAAATATGGATATGAAGACAGGACGTAAAGGGTGAATAGCCACGGGCAATGACAATAAAAGCATGAGAAGATTTATCCCTGTATAGTATGCACCTCTTTTGCAAACAGTCCAGAAGCATAACCGTTTGCATTCAAGGGAAATATCTGCCCTGGATGAGTGAATTGTAAAGTAGCAGAAAAATGCTAACTAAGCATCTCCTATGGGCTGCGGGTCAGAAACAATATCCACAGCTGTCATGTGCGTTTAGGAGCATGCATATTTGTGTTCCTCCTTCTGCATGAAATAAGATTTTTTATCAAACTTGAGAGAAGGCACTTCTTGTTACTTATTCAAGCCAGCGTTTTGTTTGTCTGCTGATGTTTGTGGTCTCTGAATGAGGGGCGCGTTAAGGGCAGCACACTGGATCACATTATTGTGGTTCAGGGTTGTGTGTATGTGGTAAAATAATGAAGCTTGTGATATGAAAATAATTCCATAATGCATACCACGGGTTGGTTTGAAGATCCATCGCTGCAGTATAAACATACAGTTGCATACAAACGATCGACCATAACATTATGACCACTAACAGGTGAACTGAACAACACTGATCACCGATTATAACCAGTAAACTGGTGACATGGAGACTCATCCATGCCTGTGGGGACCAGCAGGCAAAAAGCCCAAGGCCAGGCCTCCAAACTCCCCAGATCTCAATCCGTTCAAGCACCTACAGTATGAGATGCGCCAGATAAATAAGTCTGATCCATGGAGGGGCCCACCCCACAACCCACAGCACATCTGCAAATCTCATGTGAAGCCACGCCCAGAGGGGCCTGAGCCACCCCGGTGGCACAAGGGAAGCACAGATCCTAGGTGGTTTTAATGGTAATGGTTTAAATCTTATAGCTGATCAGTGTATACATAGATTATTTTGTTATTTTCTTATTAGTAATAAGTATTACAACCAAAAACCTAATGTTGCATATTAATAGCTGAACCTTTGTTACATTGTATAGGTTTACCTAAGGCCCTGTCTTTTGCTGAACCAAACAGATGTGTCTTTATATTATACACTTGTACATATACTTCAGTATGGGGTTGGTCCCCCTTTTAGCAGTTATAACAGCTTCCACTCATCTTGGAAGGCTGTCCACAAGATTTTTTTCTTCTGCAGGAATTTGTGCCCATTCATTCTGTAGAGGCCTGGCTCATAACTTCTATTCTAGTTCACCCCAAACGTGCTCGATGGAGTTGATTTCAGGGCTCTGTGCTTAAATAGAGAAGGGTCTTCCCCAAACAAAGATGGAAGCATACAGTAGCATTGTCCAAGATGTCTTGGTATGCTGAAGCACTAAGATTGCCCCTCACTGGGGATAAGGGGGCTGATTGAAACACCTCAATTCAATAATCAACAAATACCTTTGCTTATATACAGTAGTGTAGCTACACATGTAGTACATAGGACTCCTGCTCACTGCCCGCACAGAAATGACCCAGAGAAAACCAGAATATAATATACAAAATGTACATAAATATATGTAAAGAATGAGATGAATATGTGCAGATATACTGTATGCAATGAGGATGAGTTTTACAACTGGGTTAAAAGTGGCGGCAGTGCAAAAATGAGTGGTAGTGAAAGTCAATTCACTCTAGTCCCGCAGACTAGAGTAAATAATGAATAAATAAATATGGCTGTGGACAGTGAGTAAGTCTGTTATAAAGGAGAGCAATACGTAAACCGTATACCAGATGGCCGAGGGACCATCATGACCCAGAATCCCAATCACGTCTACACGGAAAGAAGTGTTAAAACAGCGTAGTCTGTCTCTCATTCAAGGTTTAGTTATGTAGCGTAGTGGAGGCTTCAAAAAATGACAACTAAGGAGTTCTTCAGTTAGAAGGTTTACTGCTTCAATCATGCTGTACAGCATCACAGCATGGTACCACACAGTATTACAGTAAAAATACCGTATCTGTAGCATAATCATACAGTATAGTCACTAGGCAACATCATTCAAGTTTGCAAGAATGTGCTTGGACTGTATACTTACAGTATGTTAAAAATGCTGGGTTGTAGAGGTAATAAAAAGTTTATTGTGTGAAAATGTTACTTAAAAAATGTATTATAATAATAATAAATAAGAATATGTAGTATGTCCAGGCGGCACGGTGGTGTAGTGGTTAGCACTGTCGCCTTGCACCAGGTCCAGGTTCGCTTCCCGGCCAGGCTCGATTCCCGTCTCTGTGTGCATGGAGTTTGCATGTTCTCCCTGTGCTTGGTGGGTTTCCTCCGGATACTCCGGTTTCCTCCCACAGTCCAAAGACATGTAGATAAGGCTAATTGGCGTTCCCAAAATGCGCGTAGTGTGTGAATGAGTGTTTGAATGGGTGTGTGTGTGTGTGTTCCCTGCGAAGGATTGGCACCCTATCCAGGGTGTACCCCGCCTTGTGCCCTAAGCCTCCTGGGATAGGCTCCAGGTCCCCGTGACCCTGAATACAGGGTAAAGCGGTATAGAAGATGAGTGAATGAGAGTGAGTGATGTAGTATGGCCAATGAATATAGTTAATATATTGTTAGTCCAATACATTCTACACTGTTTTTGTCTATTTACTCACTGACTTACGTGGCAAGGTGTTTTACAGGACGGAGGATTGAAGCGGGAGGACTGGGGTGTCAGGTGGTACTTCAGGTGTGTCAGGTGGGTGTCAGGTGTGTCAGTAGAAAATGGCTCACAGCACAGGTAGAAGGGACCCCGGCGGGTCGGCGCTGATAGAGAGAAAGTGGAAAACGTGTGCGAAAAAAAAGGATCAAAAAGTAGGACCAGGCTTGCTGAGAGATAAGGTGTTCAAAAAAAAGAATTCATTTTTAATTCCAAATCAGCTGTTACTTATTGTGATGATGTGGAGAACAGAGGTAAAGAATAAGCTATTCTGCTGTATAGTTTAAAAGAAAGAAGAGAGAAGCAGAAGAACAATGAATATGTTATTTTATATCAACCTTTATTTAGAACCAGGTTTTGCTTTCCTCAGTGGAAATGATCTATAGTACTACAAAGGAAACTTTGGCTGGTTATGAAACCCCTTGTGTACACTGTAATCGTCTGCTGATGCTACAGTGAACATACAAGGTTTTTCAAAGGGAATGCATTTTTTTCAAATATATGAACTTTAACTTGGTTACTACTGTAATATTGTTGAATTATGAAGAGAACAGGTGGCAAGGTGGTGTAGTGGTTAGCACTGTTTCCTCGCACCCCCAGGACCGAAAAGAGTTTTAATTCCCACCTCGGGGTCTGAAGTTTGTCCATGGAGTTTGCATGTTCTCCTCGTACTTGGTGGGTTTCCTTCGGGTACTCCAGTTTCCTACCACAGTCCAAAGACATGCAGATTAGGCTAATTGGCGTTCCCAAATTGCCCGTAATGTGTGTGTGTGTGCCCTGTGATGGACTGGCATCCTGTCCAGGCTGTACCCTGCCAGGCCCCCCCAAGACCGCGTATACAGGATAAAGCGGTATAGACGATGAGTGAGTGATGGACCAAACAGAAAATGGTCGTGCAACATCCTCTGCATATATTACAGATGCATGACAGCCTTGTCCGAAGCTCAGCTTTAGTTCACTTTTTTAATACCTACCTTGTATTTAAAGAGCTGCTTGGAAGACGTCCCATTGTAATACCTGCCACAGTAATCTACTGAAATATGATTTTATAGTTTTTGTCTGCAGGACAACACCAATAAACTGTGCATTGCCTTTTTTTTTTAATATCATACAGTGCTATGCTTTTAAGACTTTTTTCAAACATGATGAGTATTGTGAAACAATTGTATTGCAAATTCATTAAAAAGTTTTTTTTGTGTGTCTTGTATAAATGACAACTTTAGAGAAACTTGAGGGCAATGTCACAAAAACAGACAGACAGACAGACAGACAGATAGATAGATAGATAGATAGATAGATAGATAGATACTCCTCTGGAATTGCTTTAGTCAATTCTTAAGGACAAATCCACCCACTCACTGCCTTTAGGGCATCACTAGCTCGGCATTCATTTCACAAAGAAAACCTGTACACAACAAAACAGCAGATATTGATGCCTTATGTTTTTGATTTACTTGCATTTGTTTGCATAAAAAAGTATTTATAAATACATTTATTAAAATGACCTGCCCTTTGGTCAAAACCAGATCATTCCTTTCACCTTGGTTCAGCATTCTGCTTTAGAAAAAAGCAAGCAAAAACACCACTGATATTTTTTTTATTTTTCAAAATGAATTTAATGTTAATTTTAAAAAGATTGCTGCCAATGAAAGACAAATGAATAAGAGAAAGGTCACAAAAGCACTCGGTTACTTCTAAAGATGAATACAGGAGTATGTGGTTAAGGAATTTGAATCACTTCAAATTGATTCAAAATAATTAAAGGTAGAATACCAATGAAAAGCCGTATCAAAACACATCAAAATCATGTTATACAGTAGCCACACAAGACTGACTTACAAAAACATTCTGGGCTGAAATAAAACACATTCAAAAGCCATATCCATTTTTTTTTAACCCTTTAACATTCTCAGTATACTGTAGGCCTCTTCCAAACGGTTGAGATGACAATTCAAGGTACAGTAAAAGTATGAATATATTCAAAAATACCAAAAAAAACCTGTCAATGCTAGTTAAAGCAATTGAAAAGTCAAATCAAGTGGATTTTTTAGCATAGTGTAATGAATGTGAATACTAATCTATTAGGTACCCTATTAGTACCCTAACGATCTACAGGAGATCTCAAATGTCCCCTTCTAGCTCTGGAAATACTGTCCCTGACCGACTATCTTCATCACCAGCAGTCCTGCACAACTGCACCCTCCATCCCAAACAAGTGCCAAAACACAATTGTCCTTTTGTCTCTCCCTGAACAAAGCATCTCAACTCCTTTTATCCATTTCCACGTCTCTACCACGCTGCCCTAAATTAGTCACACCTGTGAGGAATTACTTGTCTGTATCTCTTCTTACCTCATTGTCTCCCTCACAGTCTACCAAAAGCTCCCCAGGTTATTCACATCACAATAGAATACCTCAACTGTGTGGTAGAGATGGCTCAATCACGTTACACTCACTCACTCACTCACTCACTCATCTTCTATACCGCTTTATCCTGTATTCAGGGTCATGGGGACCTGGAGCCTATCCCAGGAGACTTAGGGCACGAGGCAGGGTACACCCTGGACAGGGTGCCAATCTATCGCAGGGCACACACACACATACTGTACACACATCACACACCCAAAAAAACAGAAAATATTTGCCCAAATGATGCCTCCGGAAATGAGTATGTTCATGAACATTTTTTCTTGTTTAAAAAAAAAACCCTGTGGCATACAGTAGTTCCGCACTAGAGGGTCAAAGCCAAAATGGCATAAAAAAATGTATGTGTGGGCTCCCACACACACACACACACACAGTGACTTCCCTTTGAAGTTCCATCACTTGAAGAAACCATTGCATGGCAGGCATGTGACGATACTGGGGTAGAACTGTTCCTCAAGAGCCAAAAAGGAGCTTTCTTCAAAGACTCCACCAGCTCATCCATCGCTTGGAGAAATGTGTCGCCTTAGGTGGAGGATATGTGGAGAAGTACTAAGCTCACGACCGTGGTTCGTTTTCATTGCATTATTTTTTTCTTAGCAATAATAGCAATTTTATGACCGCCTCTTGGATAGGGGTCGTGGTCAGTCAGTGGATTTTAATATGATTTCTTTAAAAATCACACACAGCAAAAATCTAACCCCTTTGCTACATTTTTTTTTTTTTTTTTTTTTTTTTTTTACAGCTATTCACTTTTGGTTGTGTTGTAGTTTTATCTGAGCTCTTTAGACATGTGAAAGGTATTGGCAAAAGCAAATGGCTGATGTTTAATAGCTTAGAAACCACAGTCTGAGGCATTGTTTATGGCCTTCAATTTGGCTGAAGTATTACCTGTAATTTATCTAACAACATGCGGTCAACACTTCATATTGAACATCACCCACATAAGTGTTTTGCTTTTTGCAATTCTGTAGAATAACTGGTTGGAAAATGGCTGCAGAAAAAAAAGTAGAGGTTATTTCTACCTTGTCACATATCTGATTATTGGAAAATAAAAGGCTTCATTCAATTTTGAAAACAGTGGGTTTGATTCCAAAAGTGTCTTTGTATGTCCTGATGACACCTGAAATAGCAGTATGTGCTTTTTACTGTATCTATGTGTAACTAGATTTGTTGTAAGTTTATGGTTTTCCACTATCTTTTTGTGAATCGCAAAAAACAAACATCTGTTTAGTAGGATGTGATGGTGCATGTTTGTATTCTTTTTTTATGTATAAGGTTCTGCATACTTATCATCATAATAATGTGAAAAGTTGCTTTTTAACATCGCTGGAAATGATGCAATAAAATAAGCTTTGCAACTTTTTTGTAGTGAATTAAAAATTATGCTTAAAACATTTTTATTCATTAAAAAAAAAAAAGAAAAACTGATTATACATAAAAAGCTACATGACAGAAAAGTACCCTGTAATCGATCTAATGTTGGAGAGAGGTTTTGCCTTTTTTTGACTTGTATTAAATGTGCCACTTAGATTCCAGTATATCAGCCTATCAACTTGTCTTTGAATAGTGAACAGACAGAGACTTCTGACATTTCAATTCTAAACCAGACCCTCGAACCAAAAAGCCCTAATTCAAGAGTGGACTTTGATCCTTTTTTGCTCACAGCACTTGAGAAATAAATAAATAAAAGGGCCTGTCATTTTTTGTCTCTTTTATAACTTGATCTGCATTGGACTGGGATTTAAACTCTGTATTTATGCTGTCACTGACGATCTAATTCGCTGTTGTGCCTTCTATGAAATTGAGCTATTATATGTACTTATATGCCTTCCTAGGCAGCCTTTGTGCTTAGATATAATGCTCTGAAAATCTAAACTAGTTTACTTTTGTTTACTTACACTGTATGGCCAAAACTTTTTTGAAATTTGACCATTTGACCATACCCATATGTGGTTCTTTACCCGGGTACAGTAGATCATGCAAACTCCATACCATCCATGCATCTAGGAACCTCTGTAGTCCAACCAGGGACCGACATGGACTGTGGGAGAAAACCGGAGTACCCAGAGGAAACCCACCAAGCACATGCAAACCCCATGCACACAGAGGTGGGAAGGAGCTACGAGGCCACGTGCTAACCACTAAGCTACCGCGTTGCCAAACGCCATACACACAGAACACATGCAACTCGACAGATGACTTGCGGAAGATCTGTCAATCATTCACAAACACCGCTTTGGGAGTTACTGCCACATATCCTGTACATTCCTGACCTCACTTCAAGCCACCTCCACATGTTTAGGCCATTAAAGGAGTTCCTGGGAGACCAGCGTTTGACCAGTGACAATGACGTGAAGCAGGCGGTCTAGAAAACTTTATACTTTGATTGTATCCAAGCACTAATGAAACGAAGTGCATTAGTGTAATAGAGGATTATATAGAGAAATAAAGGTAATTTTCTTTCTTTTAATTGTCTTTTGTTAATCTACACAATCAAAACTCCCTGTTTTATTTTAATGCTCATACAGTGTAAAAAAAAATATATATATAGTGCTCACACTTGCAGTCTCAAGTGTTATGATCTGGTCTAGGCTCAGCAATGTTATATGGCAATAAAATAAATTCAGCTGCTGACCTGAAAGTAATGAATGATCAAGTTAGATCACATTAGTGAATTTTTTTTACGCATGAACTAGCAAGCACTTTGTACATCGTTATCTAAGATAAAGGTGGTCCAACAAAATGTATTTCCATTTAGTTCACATGATGATTTCAAAACCACCTTCCACAAAAAAAAAAAAACTTTTCAGTTCTCACTAGTTCACTAGTTTATCTGGGTTAATAAGGAGATGATAACCCAAGTCACCAGAAATGTGTGGATCAGAAATGTCCAAATCTACAATTACTCAGACTGGTAGAGAAGATAAAGCTATTCATTTCAATAATATGTAACCAAGAGGAAAAAAAACAGAATGAAACCAACCTGTTTTGAAAACAGTACCTTAGCGGTGAATTATGACCTTCTTGCATAGTGGAGGACAAAAGAGTGTCTTTTCACATGATGCCAAATATAGCAAATAATTTTTTCATTAGAAAAGTAAGTTGTAGTCTATATTTGTGGTTAAGCCATTGGACTACAGTTCAGAAGGTCCTAGTTTCAAATCCCACATCTACCAAGTTGTCTCTGTTGGACCCTTGAGCAAGGGGTCACCCCTAACCCTTAACCCTCAACTGCTCAGATGTATAATGCGATAAAAATGTAAGTCGCTCTGGATAAGGGTGTCTGCCAATTGCCTGAATGTCCAGTAAATGATGTAAAAGTCCCAGTTTGGTAGGTCTAATATAACACAGTCATATTGTTAAGCAACAGCCTATGTTATTCTAACCCATTATTGTGACTCAACAAGGTTGTTAAAATTGATCTTAAAATAAATGGCATATTTTTATGATCCAGTTATTGTTATGTTCTGTGTAATGAAATAAAAAATAAAACATCTCCAAATACATTTTGGTATGTGTGTTTATGTGAAAAACAACATGCACTAACCAGTGATTTAGGATAAACAGCACCCAAATGATGTCTGCACAATGATGATAAATTATTAGTAATAATTAAGCAAATTATTATTTTCTGGAGGCCTGATGGACAAATCTGAAATGCATAGTGCCATCAGTAATGATTGGTGGAGGAGGGATAATGATTTTAGTCTTTTTTTTTTTGTAATGGTTTGCGCCCCTTGATTCCAGGGAAAGATAATGTAGCTTGCAACTCCACATTACTGCCCATGGTTTTTGAATAGAATGTTAATAAAGCAGATCAGGTAACCTCTAATCAACATGTTTCACACCAAACTGAACATAGAGAACCTTTGTAGGCCAAGAATACACATGTGCCCTGGAGGCTGGCTCAACCAGGACATGTTCAAGCACCCCGCAGTTACGTTGGCCAGACCTAAGTCCCAGTACCATACAGTATATCTAATTACCCGGTGACCAGGGGAATCCAAGGGACCTTCAGTGAGTTTCATTTGTGTTTACCCAGCAGCTCCAAGGTGTCTGATGAATATACTTACACACCAAGCTGTGTGGGGTCAGCAAAATCATTGACCAGGTGGTGCTGGTTATTTATCTCATTAATGCCAGGAGGAAGAGCCAAGTGGGTCCAGTACCATCAACCAGTTCTGTTTGGTGAGGATTTTCAGCTTTCAATAACCTGGTTACAAATCTGGGGGCATATTATATCCACTGGTATTGCATACAGAGGACTAACATGTAGTTTCAATAATTATATTTAAGTATATCTGGGCATTCTCCTTGGCATTGTCCAAGCAATTCCCTGTTCTCACACACTGGCTACAACCTACACGCTTCCAACACCTCGGGTCATACTGTTGGCAATCAATGCCGATATGTCTTGTCAGACTCATTAAAATCATTGAGGAAGGTGGTGCTTGTGGCTTTGGCAACAGTGGTTCGCAAGTGGGAGGAGCTGGAACCTGTGGTAAACCTAAGACATGTGGTGCACTCCACCCTAGTCCCCTATGGACAGTTGTATGCCAACTGTTTTTGCTTGTGCTTGGTCACACTAATCATATAGATTTTCATGTAGATAATTCCTACAGAAAACCTCCTAGCAGCTCTGGAGACGTTTAAGGCCATGCACAGCAAATGGGGGTAATAGCAGAATTGCACAGAAATTGGTCAAGCCACTTAATGCTGGTCCCCAAAGAATACTGCTTGGTTTGTTCTGTGTTGGCTTTAGAAAAAAACTGACTTGAAAAGAGCTGATGTGAAAAGAAGTGACTGAATGATATTCGACTAAATTATATTGGCAGATTCCTTTGACTCAGATGTTTCATGAAAATATTGACATTTTCCATTATTTTTGGTTTTACACAAACATGTTGTTTCAGCCACTGTCAATAACTCATTACTAGAAGCCACTACTCTAAGTTTCTTGACACCTGGCCAATCACACTCATACCACCATAATGACCACCATTAGTTTGGGAAGGTTTTTGAATAGATTTTTAACCATTGCTGTAGGGATTTGCCCATTCAGCCACAAGGGCATAAGTAAGGTCATGCACTGATACTGGGTGAGTAAGCCTGGCACACAGACATGCAAAGGTGTAAAAGGTGGTCGTGTCTGGATTTTAAGTTCTTTGATACCAAGCTTGGCCAACAATTGACCTTGCATTCTGCATAAGGTCATTGTTATGCTGGAACAGGTTTGGTGGAAGGAAAATCATTGGCACACAAGTGCCAAAGTATGAAGCACACAATTGTCTTGTCTTGCCCTTTTCCTGAAACTATGTGTGTGATTGTCAGGTGGCAACAAACCTTTGGCCAGACGGTGTATTTATAGTAATGACTGGCTGTGGCACATTCACTATCTGAGAGCTTTCCAGCAAAACCCAAAGTAGTGTGCAATTGCATTGGACACATAGTATCTGAGCTTCCACATGGACCAAGGGCAGATGCATCCCTGAACTGTAACGACTAAAGCAATTATGGCTCACCCTAGACCCAAAACCAAAATAGAAGTCAGGCCACTTCTGTGGTGGCTGGTCATCATTGCAGAATTACGTTGAATTATTCAAACATTACTGGGCCTCTGATTGACCTCCATAAAAGCAAGTGCCAGATTTGGTCTAGTTGATAGAGTATTGCGAATGGGCCATAACTCAGGCGAGCGCTGCACTTGTGACAGCCTGTGCTTCCGTTGTCCTGAACTCTCTATACCTTTTGTTTTACAGACAGATACAGTGTATGGGGAATTGTGCTGTCCTGGGTGATGGAGGGAGAGAAATAAGCTCTCTGTAAGTTAGGGCTGGTATTGCATGATAAGGAGAAGAAATGCCTAGCCATCGGGAGGGGCGTCTGGGTGCTTGGGTGATCATTTTTTTATATTGTGTTAATGTATGTAAAAATTTCTCTCACCCATCAGAGTATCACCTGGATTTCTTCATTAATCATAAAATATGGCCTTCATTAAAGTCATAATAATGAATAAACACATATTACATAAATTGATAACATTCAACGTTATGCCTTTATTAATGAATAAATTGAGTAATAATTCACATACAATCACTCACTCACTCACTCACTCATCATCTAAAGCGGTTTATCCTGTATACAGGGTCACGGGGGTCCTGGAGCCTATCCCAAGGACACAAGGCAGGGTACACCCTGGATAGAGTGCCAATCCATCACAGTCACATCCAATCATATATTTTATTTAATAACTGATAGAACCCTCATTACCAGTTACCAAGTCTTTTCAATAAGTGCTGTTCAATAGTTCAAATAAATCCAATGTTCCTGGTATTTCTTGCACAAACAGCACTTGGCCATGCCATCAAATGTACAGTATTTTCTTCTTTTTAAAGCATTCTGTTTTCTTATTTGTTCCTGTGTTTGTGTCAGTGTCTTGTTGCATCACCCTTTTATTTCACTTTCATTAAGTTTCAGGTTACAGGTTCTTGTCCTGACTTTTTCCTGTAAAAGTTCTTGATGCAATTTTGAAATCATTGTTTGGATAAAATCGTAGGCTGTACAGGCCCTGAGGCAGCAAACCAACCTTAAAAACATGATGTTTCCTTTACCATCCCTTCTGAAATTTCTTGTGATAGGGCATAATTTACAGGAAAATGTTCTTTTGCGTGCCTTTTAAGTCGGACAGGATCTGACTGCAACTTTAAACAGTATAATAAGTATTGATAAAAACTAATGCACCTGTAAAATTTCAGTTCCGGCAGAACGTGTTTATCTATAAGTAAGAACGGGATGATGATAGACCATGTTATCTATGTATTAAATATATAGTACTAATCCAGATTAGGTCAAAACTGGTGAGAGAATTAGGGAGGTCCGGTAGAGCAGTGCTGTATGAGGTCAGGGGACAGAATGTTGCTGGTACTGTAAGTGCTCATATACTATATAAATATACATTTTGAAACCCTTTATCCATTATCAAATGTTCAAAAGTTAGTGCCCTCTCATTTACTTCTATGTGCTTTTTTGTAAAAACATAATTTAAAAAATCATCTGAGCAAATACAACCTGAGACCAACAACAACATATAACCATGATCTATTTTATAAAAATGAAGCAAGAAAGAACCAAAACATGCAGGCGAAACTAAGTACCCCCATGATTTAATAGCTTGTAGAGCCACCTTTAGCATCAATAACTTGAAATAACTGTTTACTGCATGACATGGCAAACTATTGCAAGTGTGTTGACCATTCATGCCCTTAAACACGTTAATACATATGTTTAAAATAAACATGTTAAAAACGTCCATTAGATTTTTTTTTTTTATATAAGTCAGATAAAAAGCTTTATCAGCTCTAAAAAGACATGATAATTGTCCTTACGACTTCCATTTCAACATAAGGCAGGCAGGCAGGAAGGCGAAGCAGGACTGGCATAGTAACTTGGCCCAAGAAAGCACTGCATGTGTGCCTAGCAGGGTGCATCCAGCTTGAAAAGTTCCCCACTTATGTGGATTCTTCCCACTTAGCCAGCACACTTACTTGACAAAAAGGCATAAAATTATCATTTAATGTGGTTAATCTGTTGCATAGAGCAATTAAATCACCATCCTAAATGAAACACCTAGTCACTCTGCAAGTGTGCGAACGTTTCTTTTCACACAGTCCTGGAAAAGTATTTTTAAAATATAACCACAAACAGCAAATTAGGTACTGAGGGTTTTGTTTTGTTTTTTGGATCAACCATGTTGCATATCAACATCCCAAGGAGCAAATTTGGGTTTGGGTAGTCTTACAGTGCTTTCATTCAAACTTTGTGACGATTGAACAAAATTCGTTTGAGACACACAAGTTAAACAAATTTGCTGCATCGAAAAACACACAATATTCAGTGATTCAAAAGTTCAGTTTGATTATTTTGTGAATTGAAATACAATACTGTGCCAAAGTCTTGAGCCACCCCTCATTCTTTATATTAAATTAAATGAAATGATGTGGAGTAAAGAAATAGGAACAAATGGATTACCGTGACAGGCTGCAAAGTGCCTAAAAATACAATTTAAAAATGTGGCACAGTGGTAAAGTGCTCGTCCTATTATTCAGAGATTGCTAGTTCGATTCCTGGGTGATGCTGCACCCTCTTGCAGCCGGCGACCTAAAGAGAGATCGGTGAGTTTACGCAGGCAGAAGAAGTGGATAGCGCTGTGCTCTGAGGGTGTTACGCCGCATGAGTGAGTGGTTCGAAAATTCTAATTCAAGTGGGTCAGCAATTCAGTCGGAGAAAAGACATGATAGTCTTCACCCTCTCTGGTTGTAATAGAAATGATGTGGAAGTCGCGTAGTGATGGGTGATAATTGGATATGACTAAATTAGGAAGAACATCTGGAAAAAAAATAATTTGTTTATGTAATGACCTCAGCAGCAACCTCATTTCCCCTCTCCTCTGTTTCAACCCCTCAGCATTCAGCATCACCAGTGAACTAATCATCGGCCTGATCATCTATCATCATCTGCACCTGTTTCTCACTGGTTCATGCCTTGAGCTAAATAGATTTTTATGCTTGAATGATTCATAGGTCACTATGGAACTGGTCATGTACACGACTGGGCTGAATAAGAGAGCCAAAAACTTGCCAAAAATGAGAGGAAAAAAAATCCTTCATGAAGTCTGGAGAACTATTCCTCAAGACTACATTAAAAATAGAAGAAAGTCTGGCTCTTTGGAAGAAAAATATGAAGGAATGAGAGGTGCATCAAGACTTTTACAAAGTACTGGACCTCCATTGGAGGAGAATTCAAACATACACTATATAGCTAAGGGTTCCTGGAGACCTGACTATCACACCTATACTGTATGTAGGTAGGAACACATACAGTATTTGTCTAAGATGTCTTTGTTGTAGAATTAGGGCGCCAAACTTTGAGCATGACAATGCCCCAGTGCACAAACAGGATGGAATGGCATAAAGTGGAATGGCAATTGCATCCCAGACCCTCTCATGACATTTTGAGCCAAAAAAAAAATCCTGTGTCAAACACATGGCTTATGATATAATTATATCTGGCCTGCGGGTTTATTTAAATATTTAATTAACACTGTCTCATTGCACGGCAGATCCTACCACTGCAACCTCACCTAGCGAACAGCGTTTCCTGAAAGCTGACTGTACAGCCAATACACACCAGTCACACACCTTACACAGTGGCTAACAAGTGATAGGCATGTTAGATGACTGGCTAAAAATGCTGACTGAAAGCAGGTGGGAGCTTGAAAAGCTATTTACCGCCAATATAGATAAACCTTAGTGTCTAATATGTGGATCTGATGTGGCTGCAATGGGAAAATTATATATAACAAGCTATTACGAAATGAAAACAGCATGACAATTATGGGCAGCTGCATGCAGCTGAGACTGAGCTGAAGTCACAGCAGTGATTAAGAGGGCAAAATCCAAAACAGGTTGATAATGCTACAGAAAGCCCATGTTAGCAGTAAAATCACAAAAACAAGAAGTGAAGATGGCTGGTATGCAGCTGCAGTTTAATGGACAATGTCCAAAACATTGTCCCAAATTTAGTTACATTACAATACAACACTGAATTGATGCAAAAACAATATCTCCACTTGAACATATTGTAAAGAGAGATGATTTGATTTTGACATGTGAGTATAGGCATTCTGCGAAATTTTATTCCCACTGGGTAAATGTTTGGAATATAGAAAAATTCTGCACACTAGTATGTATGTATAGCATGTGTTTTGCTGTTTAAATATTAATTTATTCATTAAATTCTCTTTTTTTGGTTGGTGATTTGATTGAGTGATTTGTTGGCTATCCAGATTTTTCCACTTAACACCAAAGCAAAGCTGCTTAATTGAGCAGAAATACATCATGCATGTACCAGACCCTGTTTACTAGCTAATGCCTGATATTAAAATGACATTTTTTTGGTAATGTTAATATACACAACAGAATATTTTGAAGTATCATTAAGTATAAATCTAGATTCATAATTTTAGTTTATTGCACAAACCACACCCGATCTCACGGTTATTTCCGAGGCATCCCTGTGAGCCGTCATGTTTTTTATCAGAGCTGTTATTAAACTTTAAAAAGTGTCATGCTGCTGCCAAATAATAAAGCACCGGGTCCAGATGATCGACTAGATTTATAGCCATACCATATTCCACCTTATACAAGATTCCAATCTGGTCCACTTCCCCCCCTTTCTTTAACAGATGCCAATATTTCATTAGGTTTGAAAGAAGGGAAACCCTCAAAGTATTGTTCCTGATACCTATATCTGGTTTAAACCTTGACCTTAAGTCATTCAGATTGGCTCAGGTTTAGAATTTCTTATTTGTAATCAAACTGGATTTGTCAGGAGGATATATTGTTCTCATAGTGTCAGAAGATTATTAAATGTCACACAGAACGCTTCTTTATGTCGCCCAAAGGCTTTTTTTAATCTTCCATGATGTTGAAAAAGACTTCGATTGACTTGAATGGAAGTATTTGATTTTTATCCTCTCTATGTTTGTTTGGTTTTTTTTTTTTTTAGAAGATTTTATGAAATAGATACAGATTCCCTATTAAAAATGTAAAATTTTAGTACTGGACAAGATGCCAGACCAGGCTGTTGAGTGAGTGCTTTATTATTTACTTTAACCATGAAACCACTGGCCACAGCTACATAGGGCTTTTGAATGTGCAGAATAACAAAACACAGATATTAGTATAAAAACTCCCTTTATTTCTCTATATAATCCCCTTTTACACTAATGCACTTACCCCAGTGTTTCACTAGCGCTTAGATACCATCAAGATAGAAAGGTTTCTCAATAAGCTGGAACCATGATCACAATCTCTTCTTCATGTCTGGAATATTGTCCTCCCATGGACCACTTTAATGGCCAAAACATGTGGAAATGACTTGGAGTGCGGTCAGGACTCGGGGATGTGCCAATAACTCCCATCCCATTTCCTTGTTTGTGAACTGGTGTCCGTCATTCAATTTGGAGACAGATATGTCTCTTCCACAAGTTGGTGACAATTAGTTGATTTTTTTAAGGATAAGGCGTTCCACTCGCTGATTGTTTAGGCGAACATTTGCAGTGGACTCTGCACCACCATTGCCAGGATTGTCGTTCACAGACTTACGGCACTCTTTAAAATGTTTGCACCATTCAAATGTTTTACTGCAGCTGGGAGTCTTTATCACCATACTGCACATAAAGTCTTCTACAGTATAAATGTCCGTCACCCACAAGGAATGTCATGCAGTGTCCCGGTTTGACTTGAACGTCCCTCATATAAGACATGACAATGATATTAGAGCCATTAATCTGGGTGATCATCAGGACAAGACTTCATTGCATTGAGATGATTTCCATGGACTCTCCTAAGCAATCAATTCTCAATTTAATCGAGTTTATTGGCAGATATGGTACATTCTCTGGCCATAAAATTAATTTCTCTCAGAATGAAGCAATGGCTCATTTTATAATCATTACTCTTAGTTATCTTCAAATCTTTTTGGTCAGTAGTCCCTACCGGTCTTCACTTATTTAAGTGTAAAAATGTATTCAAACACAACTTCGCCCCCTGTCAAGGGGGCAAAACAAGAATGGGGTGGTTTACCTTTATCTCTGCTAGATCATATTCAACTGAATAAAGTCGCAGCATCACGCAGCAATTTTGGTATCTTTTTTTGTAATTTTTGTAAAAAATTAAAATTAAAAAAAGGGTATAAAAATAAAGTTTTTTTGTGTTTTTTAGGTGTGAAAAGTGAAAAAGTCCTCGGATAAGACATAGGAAGGTTAGTTTCCCTTGGAAACTAGGACATCTTTGTGTACCATCTGTAAATCAATTGTCAGCCCAACTAAGATTTATCATGGAATTGATTGTTGATGGCCCGAGTTTTACCTGGATTAGTTGGAAAGATCCATTGCTTAACACACCCCTCAAAAGTCCTCCTTCTATATCTCCACTGCTTCAGCTGTAGATTTAACAAACAGACCATAATACTGAGAAACATGCTATATAAAGTCCAGGATCTGGAGACAGACCAGAAAGTCTGAGTGACTGTTTCTCATCATTAACCCTCGCTATGAAAACCCAGACTTTCCACCTGGCCTTCACTTTGCGCTAAAGGGCATACATGTGGTTTAGATATAGCACAGGGTAATGATTTACCCTGTAATGATCTCATTCCAACACCTTAGTAGTGATTTTAATATTCCCAGGTCTGACTTCTTTAACCTTTTACAGCTTCAGAGCTTCATACCTCCTAAAATTAAACCTGTTTGCGGCTACATTGAGCTGTCCAATACCAAGGTGGATGATGCAGATAAGAGTAAAAAGGAGTAGGAGGCAGATCTGGGATTTACAATTGATTTATCAGACTGGCAAGATATATGTGAGCAATTCACTCATGTGGTAGTATGTAATTCTTTTTGAGGGCGGCCATTTTAAATATTGCATCAGCTCTATGTTATTCCGGAGGCTCAGAATAGGAGAAACACATTTGGGACATTTGTCTCAGGCTCAGTTTGGTCTGATGTTGGAGTTACAGCGGCGTAGTGGTCAGCACACTGGTGGTCTCACATCTCTAGGGCTGAGGGTTAAATTCCCACCTTGGGTCTGTTTGTGTGTGTGGGTTTCCTCCAGGTACTCCAGTTTCCTCCCACAGTCCAAGCACATGCAGAGTAGACTAATTGGTGTTTCCAAATTATTTATAGTGTGTTGGTGCCCTGCGATTAATTGGCTTCCTGTCAAGGGTGTACCCTGCCTAGGGTCCCAAGTCTCCAGGCCACCCTGACCCTGTACAAGATTAGAAATTTAGAGAAGGAGTGAGTGGGCTGAGGTTATTCTGCTCCATTTAACTTTGGGGAAAACATGGGGGAAAATGGATATCAACAATACTCTAACCTACAGATTTTAAGGCACACATTGCACCCGAAAAAAATGTATTTTGTTTTGGGATGTCACATAAAGCACCTATTCAAAATCAGTGGCTGCAAACTGTAACAAGATACTAGTCTCTTCTTCTCTTCAGGACAAACCACTTTATTTTATATTTTAATTTGGAAATCAGACTTGAAATATATTTACCCCAAAGATGGATTTCTCAGCTAAGAGACCTTGCCTGCCTGTGCATTTTGTTTATGCTTTAAATACCTACAACTGTTACTCACTAAACATAAAGCTCCCCTCTGTCTCTGTATTATATAATATATAATAAATAAACAAAAAAAACAATATAATTATAACATAATATGATTAAATCATAGTATTATAATATAATAAGATAATTGAATTAATACAAATTATATATATACGATCAACGAGACGCTTCCGGAACAAATTGTGCTCGTAATGCATATATATA
>JAQMYG010000013.1:7051474-7065647 GCA_030014215.1 Clariallabes teugelsi
AATTACGTTGCATTTCAATGAGGGAAATAAGTATTTGATCCCCTACCAACCAACAATAATTCTGCCTCTCACAGACTTGTTATGTGCTCTCGTGGTACACATATTAATTTAAGAAGGTGGTCCTAACAACAATGTGGTATGTGTATAAAAGATGTATCGTGTTTGAGTAGAATTATAAGGGCGCACTTACTGTATAAGCGTGTATTAAAAAATGTACAGCGCCATCTGTTGAGCTTAAATACATCCGAAAAACAAAAACTCCAAAAACCATCCTGATGTGTTCTATTACTCATCTTACATCCGCCAAAATTATTTTTGCGCAAAAATCTTAAATGTACAGATGTGCCAACTTTGCAATCTTATTAAATGTATAGATTATATCTTTCTCTAGTTAATGCTGCAATTTTCATATTTTTATGTACCAAGGAACCTAAATGTGTCTTATGTCTAAAGCCATCTGCTGCCAACAAATCTAATTACAATTCTAAGCTCAATGCCAGTGTAACCAATCAGATTGCAGTTTTTGTATGAAATACCTTAAAAACAAATTGAACTCTTGTGTTCCCTTCATTATGAAGGGTTATGGTCCCCTTTTTAGGACAGTTTACATTCTGTTTGATACTACACTTGATTTATGACAAAGTAAATAACACTTTTCATGAATTAAATACAGTACTCATTTATTCAATTTCTAGTTAAATGCATGCATACTTATAATATCGGATTTTAAAAAATGTTAGAAACAGGTTTTGGTATAACAGTGTTTTACACCCCTCACACAAACTCTTCACCAAGGAATCACAGTGTTCAGGCCCTCAGACTGACAGCGCCACATTTTTCCCCCAAGCCATCAAACCCCTTGATACTGTATGTAGCGACTAGACTGACATCATGCACACATGGACACTTATACTCAGCTGAACATTATTCCTTGCCCTTTGCATTTTTGCACTTTTTTATATAGAATTGCTCCTAAACACTACAAAAAGCAGTACTTGCTACTAATTAGTATGTTATGCTTGCAGTATTTATTATATTTTTTGCCACTTTATTCACCCTAGAGCTGTGTACTGATCAGCACAGCACTGTCCTTAGCTGTGCCTAATGTAATGTAATGTAATGTAAAGTCAGTGTTTAAGTCAACCTGGGACTTGTGATGAAATTTCTTGGGAATGAAGGTATAAATTGACAGAAATCTTCAAGCCCAGTCCAGTGATGAGACTCTTAGCCGGTGAAAAATATTTGAATGGTGCAAACATTTTATAGAAGCCTGTACTGTATGTCTGTGAACGACGATCTCGGCCAAGGTGGCTCGGAGCCCACCGCAGTAGTTCCCATAAACATTCAGCAAGTGGAATGCCTGATTCTTAAATCGATTGTATAAAAACGACGGATACAAATGGATACAGTAACTTGTCGCCAACTTACAGAAGAGACACATAGGTCTGTGGGAACTGTACACACAATCATTCACCAACATTATTTACACATTACAGGAACTCAGCTGCGAGTTACTGCCACATCCCCCGAACAGTCCTGATCTCGCTCCAAGCCATTTCCACATGTTTGTGTTTGGCAAATGTGAGGCCATCTGTCTGACAGCTAAGGCTTGGTCAAAATCGGGTCATGCGACAGGACAATGATCCGAAGCACACCAGTAAATCTACAACAGAATAGCTGAAAAATAAAAGAATCACGCTTTTGGAATGGCCTAGTCAAAGTCCAGACCTCAACCCAATTGAAATGTTGTGGTGGGACCTTAAGAGAGCTGTGCATAAGCGAATACTCAAAACCTCCATAAAGATGTAGGAGACTGATGAAGTCATACATAATGATTACTTCAAGTTATTGCTGCTAAAGATGGATCTACAAGCCATTGAATCATTGTGTGGTGTACTTACAGTAGTATTGTGCGCATGTTTGTTTGTTGTTGTTGTTTTTTGGTAGATTAATAATGGCACGATGAAAATAAAGTATATATGAGGTTGTATTTGCCTAATACCTAAACGATGAGCTGATTTTTATTACACAAAGTACTAACATTTACACATTAGAACGTTAGAATGTTAGAACATTCAGATTTCAGTTCGTTTGGCCTCTCTCTAGTTCCACACGTAAGGCATAGTTTAATTGAAAAAGTTGGCTTTCCTGTTATCCTGAAGTGCTGGGGACAAGACAGTGCATGACAGTGTTTTCAGTCGTTTCTTGTTTGAACATCCTGTTGGAGCTTTCAAAAGTGGGTCATCAACCTTTGTCAAACCCCAGTTTCCACAAACAGATGGCAAGAGGAGTTCTCAAGCTTTTTTTTTTTTCAGTTCAATGCTTTTCTCAGAAAATTGGCTAACCTTGGAGTGGTGCCACATCTGAGAGAGATAATCATCATGGGCACCTGCTTCACAAGCTGAGGAACCACTACGGTGCCTCAAAAGCACAGAACACATGTGAAGCCCTAGAGTGAGAGAAGAACACATCAACCTGCAGAAACAGAGGGCAGTCAAATGCTAACAAATTGTTCTCAGTTGGGCTGATTCTTTCCTGCAATAGGTAATGAAGCACCCAGCTTCCTGCCAGTGATCGAATCCAGTGCAAGAAGCATAGAAGAGGATTATGGGAAAAGAAAGTTCTCTTCTTTGTTTCATCAGATCAAGTATGAACAGCTGAGTGGCTATAAGAGTTATGTTATATATAACTTCCATCCATCAATCTAAAAACTTTATTCCCGATTTATGGCCGTGGTAGGACCTCAGGTCAACATTCACACATTATGGGCAATTTTGGGAGCCCCAATTAACCTAATCTGCATGGCTTTGGACCATGGTAGGAAACCGTTTTACCTAAAAGAAACCCACCAAGCAATGGAGACAGACCTGAGATGGGAATCGAACCCGGATCCTGAAGGTCCAAGGCAACAGTGCTAATCAATACACCACCGTGTCACACATATATTAGTGAGACTAATCAGAAGAAAAAGCATAAAGATTTTACTTTGAACTAATGGAAAAAGATCATATATTTATATTCAGTTTGCTTCATCACAGTGTGCTCTTTCAAAAAATGCTGATGACTAGTTTTAGGGGAATTTTATCACAACATTATTATCAATACTGAGAGATTGAGTTCACATGAACTTGGCACTATGATGCTTTTCCATTTAGGTGTATTTTTTGTATTCTTAAAAGAGCTATATACAGTTATAAGGGAGTTATCCATAGAAATCCTTTTGACATATTTGACTATATATGCTGTATATTCTCCTGGAAATTACAGGTTTGATTTGAAATATGTTTTTTTTTTTTTTGTATATTTCTCAAGCAAAAGTAAACAAGTAAAGTATTTTCATGTCAGATTACATCTTTAAAAAAGCAAAAAACGGCATCTAAAGATTCCATTCAGACAGCGGTGCAGGACTGTCCCAGACATTCTGACAGTCAGTATTTGATTACAACCTGAAAAGATTAGGCTTAAGCTTCTCTATGCCACATAGCTTTCCCACAGCCTGGCATCACACACAGATAGCGATGGATGAATGGATGGATGGATGGATGGAAAGATGGATAGATAGATAGATAGATAGATAGATAGATAGATAGATAGATAGATAGATATAGATAGTGTTCAAGTCAAACCGGGATTTGTGATTTCTGGTGAATGAAGGCGTAAAACTGATTTACATTTACAGAAGACTTTAAGCACAGTACAGTATGTTATTAGACTCATCTGTCCATAGGAACTGTACACACAATCATTCACCATGACCACTTGTACATTACAGGAACTCGGGTGCGAGTTATTGCCACATCCCCGAATTGACTTGAATGGCTGTTGTATATATGCATTCATATGCATTCACATTCCATACAGACTTAAATAATTCTTTTGATTGTGTGAAGCTGCTTTGAGGCAATGACAATTGCTAAAAGCGCTATACAAATAAAATTGAATTGAATTGAATTGAATTAATATAATGTAATGTAAGAAAGATTTGTTGTATGTTTTTCAGTCAATTTTAATTTACAGTATTTTCTTGGTAATCATCTTCATGCAAAAACTTGCTTTATATACACTCTAATCTAAGCACATAGCTGGTACACTTTCATCAAACTAAATGGTAGCTAGTACAAGAGCCAGAATTTGTATGGAAGCTGAGAGCCAGATAAGAAATTAAAAACAAGTGCTAGTGTTTACAGTAGGGGTTGTCTACATTTATTTCATAAAAGAGCTCATGGCTCTCAGGCCCTCAATAGAATCCATTTGTATAGGTATTGTACACTGGGTTTTGTTAGGAGCCAGTAACCCAGGTACGTAATACAGTCTCTGGTTACTTGAACCACTTCAATAATTAATGCTGTCTGAATTCAAACTCCAACCCCCTTCAAACTGACGTGCACTAATCAGATCCTAACGAGTCGAATCCCATGGACATAGCTGGAATATGTTTGCATCTCTGGTAATGTAGATAGGATGTGTGGATTTCTGTAACCTAGGCTAATTGTCTACAGGAATATGATGCCTAGAACATGTGAGTGACTTTCATTCAAGACAAAGTGATGAGATCATCTCTGCACAATACAGGTACATAATCTTTGTTTTGTTGCTTGTTTGTTTTTAATACAGTTTCTATGAACATGTAAGCATTGCCTAAGCATTTTTAGGAATTTGTGCATTTTGTGCAGATATGCATTTTTATTTAAAAACAATGCATATCTGCAAAAAATGCACAAATTCATAAAATGCTTAGGCAATGCTTACATGTTCATACGAACCCTTATGAATCCTTAGGTTGCACACATTTATTCCTATCTAAGGACATTGTAAGGGCATTACACTAATGAGTAGTGAAACCTATGACAAATGCTCGTCATTTGATTACCAAGGATTTAATCATGGTATTACTATGGTGTTGTATTGGGTATTATTATAATACATTAATATTAAACATGGTTACAATCATCGCTGAATATGTGCATAATATAATGTAAAAAGGTCAAGATAGGTCAAGTTAAGCAAGTAAGTCAAGCATAATATATTGTATATGATAATGTCTATAGTTAAAAACACAATATACTGTAAATTAATAAAATATATGCTTTAATGAATCATTTAATTATTTCATTTTTGAAACACTGTAAGCATTCATGCATACTGTACATAGAGGCGCTTTGCATGAGTCCAGTATAATTTCCCTCTACACTGAATTCCTTAGAGACTGATGCAGAGAACCACTGCGCATGGTTCATGCCATATACTCAGCTTTCTGTTTACAACAAGAGAAAGTGTTTCCTTATTTTCCACTGACCTAATTCACAACTGTCACTCTACACCCAAGGGTTAAATCAGTAGAATATTTGTTCACAGGAGAAGTGTGACTTCATTTCTTATTCACACACATTCTAGTTTAGGTTACTCCAGCGACGGTTGGATTTGACTCCAAAAGTTCCACGGATAGACGAACAATCTGGAAACCCATTTATCATTATCATTTTAAGATTCTGAGACACACAGATACACTGTATCTTTCCCTAACATTCTGCATGATGTGTTTTGAGGAGGACTGTTTCAAGATATGCATGATAAAAAACTTCTGATTTGAAGAAACACGATTGGACAAGGCTGATAATGTAGTCTCACCACAGGACATATCAGGGCAGAAAATTGAAATTGACATTCACAAGGACAGGCCAGAACAGGAGTAAGCCATTTTTAATACTGTATACTATATATATATAGTATGATGAACAGATTTCTTTTTCCTGGGGGGAAACAAAATCACACTAAAAGCCTCTGTATATAGAGGCAACTGTTTTAGCGAATGTTTTTTATTCCTTTTTCAGTTGTCATTGGTTTATTCAGAGCCAAATTCCCCAGCAGGAGGTCTTGTTCTTGTTCTCACGTCAACACCAATCTGGGAGAGCTAAGGCTATAAGTGCCTGCTCCAATAAACATGAAACCTTCCACTATATGTCAGTCAGTTGCTCCCATCCATATGCATGTACTGTTCCCTCCACAATGCATGCATTGGAACAGTAAGGGCAATTCTTTTGTTTTTGCTATACACTGAAGACAACTGGGTTTGGCATCAAAACAATTAATTAGATGATAGATTTAAATTGAGGCTTTCACTTTCTAATACTGTATGTATATTAAGATCTAAGTGTTAATGTAGAACATGACACTTTTTGTTTCGAGCCCACCAATTTTTACGTGATCAAAAATATTGGAACACAGTGTCTGAAAGGTGTGTCCTTTTAGAGTGTTTAAACAGTTAATCATGAGGCTGTCTATTTTTGGTTTGAACTAAAGAAATAATAAATAACATGTAGACTAGAGAACTGTCTATGCAAGAAAAGCAAGACATTTTGAAGCTGAGGAAGGAGTGAAAGTCAATCAGAAACATTGCACAAGCAGTGGATAGAGGAAAGAAAGGAAGGAAGGGAGGAAGGAAGGAAGGAAGGATGGAAGGAAGGAAAAGCATCCACTGGTGTACCAAGATTCAAGATTCAAGAATTTTATTTGTCACATACACAGTTGTACAAGTACAACAGTAGTGAAATGCAATGCAACAAACTCCAGACAGTACAAATTAACTATTAAAAAAAAAGCAAAAAAGTATGTATGTACAAAATAAAAATACACTAAGGAGAAAAATGTATAAATTATATACAATATGGTATAAATATAAAATTACTTTTAGTAAGAATTTTGTTGTACAAAAAGTGAAACCAGTGCAATGATATTAGATAAAGATAAAGTGACAAGTAAGTAAGATAAAGTGACAAAGTGTAAAAGTAGGAACATTACAGTACCATGGAACCTTATGCTACTAAATAGGGCAATGGTGGCTCAAAAGGTTATGGCGGTTCAAGCCCCAGCACCGCCAAGTTGCCGCTCTTGAGCAAGGCCCTTAAGCTTATCTTCTCCAGAGGTGAACTAGGAAATGTGGGAAAATCATTTGATGTTCGAAATCCTTGGTGTCAAATACCTCCAAAACCACAACCTTCATGTAAGAGTGAAGGTATTTTGAATATTCCATTTGAAGAAGACTTCAAGAGCATTACCTAAGCCACCATACCATAAGATGAAAACCACTCATCAGCAGTAAGAGCCGGAAAGCAAGATTGGACTTTGCACACAACTACAATGTTTAACCACAAAAGCTCTGAAACATAGATGAACCTCCACCAAAGTCATGAAAATGCCAAAGCTGAGGATAAAATGAATCTGTTCATGATGCAAAACATACACGCTCATCAGCCATGCACAGTGGAGGTAGCGTCAAGGCTTGAGCTTGCATGGCCACTTCTGGAACAAGATCACTAATTTTACTCAATGATATAACTCATGATGATGTAATAAAAAAATTCAGAAGTCTACAGTACAAAAGCATTCTGTCTGCCAAGTTACATAGAAATGCATCCAATCTAATTGGGAGGAATCCTTTATCATGGATGAAGACACACTTTCAATACAACAATAAAGGACTTCATTATGGGGAACAGTGGAAAAGTTTTAAACTTGCCAAGTCAATCGGCAAGAACAAGCCTGGAAAAATAACGGAAAAGAAGGCGGCAACAGTTGGGTGATGTCTGCGGGGTACCAGCTTGATTTGGTTATTGTAATTATAAAAGTTTATGTATAATTTCAACACTTCAGTACTTTCGCACAGCTAAAATTGTGTGGTTTGCTGCAAAAAAGATGCAGTGTTAAACTGAAAGTTAACTCATTCAGATGTAAATATCAGGGAATAAATGCTGAAATTCTGATATTTTGACTCTTATTCATCTTTGATCTTAAAACAAAAAAAATTGGTTTGATAGTCCAATACATTTGGAGGCCTTTCTATATACAGTACTGTATGAGTGATATCCAACTAAAATTAGTGTAGGTCTGGCTAAACAAACAGCATGCTTATTTATTAGTGATTAGTCTATAAATAATATACCCATGCCACAGACTTTAAAAAGACATGATGTCTGTTTTAAATCACAAACTGAGGATAAATGCATTTACAGTACATTGACCCTAATCTTCAATTAATAATTTGAGGAATAGCCCAATCAGAATAAAAATACTTAATGTACAGTACACACCTCAACTGAAACAGCCTGACCTGATCGGAATGAATTCGGTAATGTAGGTAATCCATAATATACATGATCAATAAATAATCAATTCCATAGGTAATATCAGCCATGTAACACTTGATCTAATTGTTTCTATCTTGTTGAAATTTTTGCATGTCTGACCCATGTGGAGGTGACATTAGGTGATGTGATGAGTTTCTGAGAGGGAAATTTTGCTTCCTTTCCTAATCGCTAAGCTCTGTGAGAACAAACAACTCTCTGCCACCTGTGTTTACTTCAGATTTTCAACAACTGGGTCTCTGGCTGAGAATGAGGCACTGATTGGCTTATCGTTTTTTATGGTGTAAAGCATCTAAACAAACATATAAGGGTGAGTCAAAATTTACCCGCACTCTGGTTATATTAAAACTTCTGTTGGCCCACGTCTTATCAACGCTTACCGTTCAGGGCTACTGTCTCCCCAGTCACTGCTGTGCAGGTGTTTACGTGTTACATCTGTTCATTTCTAACTGCAGTGCGAGAAAATAATGGATGCCCCAGTTGTAATTTGCACAAAAGAAGATCTGTGATTCTGGGTTTTTTTGTTTGTTTTTGTGGTCTGATGGTGTACTTGGTGCTGAAACAACCTACAGAAGAGCATAAACAGAAACATTTGGATATCTGGACCAATTTGGACCAATACTCTAAGGAAGGTAAGAGTTTCTCATAGAGAATTATTATTGGTGACGAGACATGGATTCGTCACTAGCGGCCTGAGAGTAAACAGCGGAGTATGGAACGAAAACTCAATGTGTGCTCAATCACCGACCAAGAAAAAGTTCAAAAGTCAACCATCAGCTGAAAAATTTATCAATGCTTATAGTTTTCTGGGATTCTCAAGGACCAGTATTGGAACATTATCAGGAAAAATGTTCAACAATCAACAGTGCTCATAACATTGAGATGTTTACTGAAGAGCTCAAACTTTGTATTAAATGTAGAGGACAATGCCCACCCACACACTTCTGCCCACACTGTCGACAATCTGCAAAAACTTTGTTTTTTGAGATGTTAAAGCATCCTCCCTATAGTCCTGATCTCACTCCATCAGACTTTCACCTGTTTGGTCCGCTGAAAGCAGCCCCACGAGGATGAAAATTCACTGTTAATGTCTTGAAGCTTAGCTTATTCACATTTTTTAATGAGTGAATATGGAAGCTTGTTCTCAGATGGACAAAGTGTATTGAAAAGCAAGGAGATTATGTCGAAACGGTATATATTTTTTTCTGAAAGTTAATTAAAATAAATTCTACAGCCAGAGTGTGGATCATTTGTGACTCACCCTCAAATGTACAAAGTTACACACTAACATTAAAATTTTATCGATGCTGGCGAATTCGTTCATTTCAAATTCAACTCAAATAATGAACCATGTTCTGAAAAAAATGTAGCATAACTACAAAATGTTTATTTCCATCACATATTTTTGGAGTACAATGGCTGTGCGGTGTGTGCAGCTTCTTGGCAACAAAACTTTTAACATGAGGCCCTACAAGGACGAAGATTCACTTCTGATGAAGAAGTGAAGACAGCGGTGCATTCGTGGTTTGCAGCTCAGAATAAAACATTTTTAAAAATGAGGGAATACAAAAGCTTGTTGACATATGGGCAAAGTGTACTGAAAAGCAAGGAGATTATATTGAAAAATTATGTATTTGTCTTTTGTAAAAGTTAATTAAAATAAATTCTACAGAAAATGTACCTACAGTATTATAATTTTCTTATGTTTTCTATTTGAGAGACTTGCATAGCTAAATGATATCAGCTTTTCTTTCTTATATTCAATGTAAGAAATGTATAATAAATAATAAACATATTCATAGTCATGTAAATGCTTTTAAACATGTATCAATCATCTTGAAAGAGAAGGTGCCATTGATAGACTTTGGTACTGTTGAATTTCTAGAAGCACAATACTGCTATCTAACCAAAATTAACCTACAGTCTTTCACAGATGAAAGTACATCTTTCATTATTACTTGAAGATTTTTTGTTGTGGAAACAATAAAACATGAGAAATTAAATAGAAATGAAGTATGCCTCATTTTATTGTTTTAATAAAAATAATAATAATTTATCAGCCTCTTGATTTATTCATACTTCTTGGTTTTGTGCAGCATCACTTTTTCCTTGGCTGGAAAGACTTGTGCTGTGATTTATTTTGCAGAAGAACTGCAGAGCAGCAGCATGGAGGCAATTTGTAAAGTCAGAGCTCATCAATCTACAGGCCTTGAGAAGACCATCACTGTGTTCAGGGGCGACGCCAGCCTGGGTATGTTTGAACTGGTCATCGTGTGGGGTGAACTACAGTATATAAAAGATCTGCTCACAAATACTGTAAATACTGAAATGCATTATTATGAGGCTTTTACTGTAAATAAACATTGTTTGCTGCATAATGGAAGAATTATCTAGATTATTTTAAAGGAAATCTACATCGATCAGCCATAACATTAAAAACACTGTAACCATCTAGGTTTTGGGTTCCTCTTCACCGAGGAGGTGCTGGCCCCTTAGAGCATACTGTAGCACCACAGGGCCTTTAGAGGAGTCCTGTGGTGTCTTGCACCAGGATCTTAGGAGAGATCCTTTGGGCGCTGTGGGTTGCGGGGTGGGGACTTGGACTTGTTTGTGCGGTGCTTCCCATTGGTGCTCGATGAGATTGATCTGGGGAGCTTGGATGCCAGATCAGATACATGGGCTCTTTTGCACATTGACCCATGTGCACTGGATATGCTGGTGCTTTTTGATCAAAGAATGCTTTTCTCGTTTATTTAAGCAACTTGTGCTGCATTGGCTTTTCTGTCAGATCAGACTGGAACGTCTGGCCTTTGGTATCCGCAGGCATGTCACCACTTTACTGGCATATAATCAATAATCAATGTTAATACCCTAATGTCATGTGGCGTTAATGTTATGGCTTTTCAGTGTAACCAATTTCACAATCTTTAAGAATGTGTTTACTAAAACAAGTGCTTATTCATTAAGGTTACAGGGTTAAGCCACTTCATTTTTAAAAAATAATTCACTGTGTTGCCTAAAGGCCTTTTGGAAATTACATATAATACCAAACAGCTTAATGCTATCTACAAATCAGTTTCTAATTAGAAATTTGTCTTCATGTTCTTTTATACCCAAGTGCTTGGAGAGAAATATTTTAAAATTATGAAGAATCATAATTTCATGTAATTTCTCAGACTGAATTCTAAGACCTTTCTCTCATCAAGGTTTAAGTATTATTTCACAATAAGTAACTAAAATGTATATTTAGGTCTACCTCTATACAGGACAATAGATGTGGCATAATAATCTTTAAAAATGAGAAAGAATCAAACTAGACTTTCCAAATGTTAGAGTACTGTAAAGAGTTTTTTTGTTTGGTTATTTTTGATTTTTTTTTTTTTCAGTATTCCATTAAATTACTTTTATGCAAGTAAATATTAATGGGGATTGAAATTAAAGGAGACAGCTAAGAATTGTTTAATTCATAAATCTTGGCACACATTATTTTAATTTACAGTATCATCACAAAAATCTATAGACTTTTCTTATTCTTAAATTAGATTATTTTTTTAATGAGTCTTATTTTTAAATTATATTATACTGGAGCAAACATTATTATTTCTTACATATTGCTTTTTTCATCTTTTTTTTTTTCATCAATTCTTTTTTTCTTTTTTTTTTAAATCAGTGGGTCTTCTTTTTCTTTATGTTTCCAACTGTGATGTGATAAGGTAATTTAATTACTGTTTTACTTTACTGTATGTATGAAAATTATCCGATTATATATTTTTTCGCAATAACTAAAATACTTATTATTAAAGTTTTCCATGATTACAAAACAAAACACCTCATTTGTAAAGGTATAAAAAAATATATATAAAAAATTAAGTAAAATACTAGTAAAAAAAAGTGTATGTATTAAATAAACAGAAAGACATTTCATAAGGATGGCAAGAAATCAGTAGTGACTTTTCAGCTAATAAAGTGAATTTCTTGTGGTATTTTGGAGAGAAATGCACGTAGCTAAAAGTCCATAACAGCTTTGCCTGCTGGCTGACATCCCGCTCTCAAGTGGCCTAAAAGTATGACAAATTATTTTTCATGTGAAGTTTTATACACTTAAAACACTTATTAATCATCTTATGAAAATAAACAGAATCTGCCTTTAATGGACTTTGGTGCTGTAGAAGTTCTAGACATGGAGCATCTCTGATGTGAGCAAGTAACCAAAAAAAAAAAAAAAAAACGTGGACCATATTAAGATTCAATTACTTGTCACATGTACCTTACAGCACAGTAAAATGATTTCTTCACATACGCCGGTTATGAAGCTGGGTTAAGGGCCTTGCTCAAGGGTCACAACTTGGCAGTGCTGGGGCTCAAACCCTAATCCGTAACCCACAGCCTTAACCGTTTGAGCCACAACTGCCCAATACCAGAACTATCTTATAAGCATGACTTGGATAGAAGAGAACATGTAGAAAACGTGACATCTATGAACAAATTATAGTTACTCAGCTTATGCTAAGTTGTATTTATTGACTTTATCAATAGTTACTCCAAAGTGTGTGTGCGTGTGTGTTATAATGCTCCTGCTGGAAAGTCCCTCAAATAAAGCATTTTTTCATACCTTAAACTCCCTTTATTAAACATCTTCTCCGAATGCATTGTTTACTGTCTCAGCTACTCCTTAGCCACGCCCCTCCAGAAACAGCAGAGCTGAGCAATAAGCTGGAGTCATATGACCTTATAAGGTCACATTAGGGGAACAATCTAATTGCTTTGTTTAAACCCTGGCCAATACAAAATGGAAAAAGGACAAAAAACACGTTCCCCATCTGAATGCCTAAAAATGACAAAACATGTTGGTCCCTTTCTTCATTATTAAAAGCAATGTTAAATTCAAGACCACCCTACGCGACACCAAGCCAAGACCAAAACCATAATTAGGACAGAATATGACAAGAGAACATGATGTCCATGTCAAGACTAAGACCAGATGCTCAGATGTGTTAATACACCGGTTGCAGTATCTTACTATCTTGAATTTACTACAAGAAACCATGTACATTCATATTATCATTTTTCTATAAATAAGTAATGATATTGTATACTTGTAGCCCTTCAACTAGCAACTATAATCCTATTTTATGTCATAAAATGGGTTGGAGGATTGTAAGAGAGTGCATGTGAGGTAAGGGCATGTAACAGGAATCAGTACATAGCATGTTATTTGATTTAAGCTCATAAGCAAAAAATCAATGCATTCAAAACTATAAGGAGCATTGATAGTAATGAGAGTAAAAATTCCCTTTATTTCTCTATATAATCCGATGCTACACAGTGTTTCACTAGTGTTTGGATACCATCAAGATACAAATTTTCTCTGTACGTCAAAGTCATTATCGGACTGCCGGCTTCATGGCTGAAACCCTGGCCTCCCAGGAACTCCTTTAATGGCCCAAACATGTGGAAATGGCTTTAAGCGAGGTCAGGACTGTATGGGGATGTGGCGATAACTCCCAGCCGAGTTCCTGTTGTGTGCAAGTGGTGTTAATGGATGTGTGTGTACAGTTCCTACAGATAGATGCATTTCTTCCACATTTTCAGGGATCAGGCGTTCCACTCTCGGAATGTTCACAGGAATGAATGCAGTGAGCTCCAAGCCATTTCGGCCGGGCCATCATTGATGGACATTTAGCCTTCTTTATTAAAATGTTTGCACACAACTAAGAATCTCATCACCGTACTGTGCTTGAAGTTTTCTGTAAATGTGCTATCGGTTTTACACCTTAATTCACCAGAATTGTCATCACAAGTCCCGGTTTGACTTGAACACCCCTCACAGAATTCATTTTGCCTTGTACAACTTAATAGAACTTAGAGAATAATTGCATCTGTGTATTACTAGTACTTGTAGTGTATATTATATTTTTGAACATAAAATTTCTAATTTAAAAGGCAATTCAAATGAAAAATATATATACTCAGCAAAAAAAGAAACGTCCTCTGACTTTCAACTGTTTTTACTTTCAGTAAACTTAATGTGT
>JAQMYG010000013.1:7073678-7102658 GCA_030014215.1 Clariallabes teugelsi
AGCTTCTTAGAATTCTCTCAGAGAGCTCCTATCTTAGCCTAAAAAGTCCTAGCTGGGAGTCCTAGACTAAAAGTGATCTGGGAAAATTCTCAGAGCAACTCTGAGGAAGGAAAGTACAAAACCCTTTATCTTAGCGAGGAGGTGAGGTCGACCACTTTGCTAGGGATGATGCAGCAATTCAAGGACTGTGATTGGTTGTTACTAGGAGCAACTTTTATGCTTAAGAAGCTTTGTGAATACGGGCCCTGGTACAGTTTGTGCTTTTAGTTTTTGGAGTGTGTGGTATCATCATGCTTACTTCTCTATGAGTCTGAGAAGGTGTTTAAGAAGATTTCCAAAATATTAGAAATAATTAATTCCAATGTCTACTTTCCCACTATCCACTAAGTAGAGATGATTTAAAACCTTGTCCAGGTCAGGCTGTCATAGCAAATTTAACCTGATGGCATCTCATAAGATGCTAAAAGTAGTCTACAAGAACCCTCTTATTTTATTAGAGTATCACTAGGTAGCTTTTGCATCCTGGTGATGTTCATGCGTCTCCCATTAGAAAGACACTGCAGAAACTTGCCAACATGGGAGCTGTAGCAGGAGGAAGCATTTGCTGTGTACAAAGAAAATCAGGGCAAGACTAAACTTTGCTAAAGTGCATCTAGGCAAGGACCGGATCTTCTTGAACAAAGTGCTTTGGATAGACAAGTCAAAGACAGTTGTTTGGTTGAGGTACCAAAGACATGGAATAAGAAGAGCCTCATAGTAACTTTAAAGCACGGCAAGGGAAATGTTATGACTTGGGGCTGCTTTGCTACATTGTGAGGATATCTGTCAAAAACTTTAGAGACGAAGAACTGGAGCTTGCAGCGAGATAATGATCCCAAACTTACAAGTAAATCCACCAAGGAACGGCTTGAATCCCATTAAAATGCCGCGGGGGGATTGAAACAGGCTGTACGTGCACGAACACCCCCAACCATTACACAGTTGAAAGAATTCTACACGGAGGAGTGGGCAAAAAAATTCTCCCAGTAGAAAGGACAGAAATGAAACGCCCACATGAAGTTGTTTCTGCCAAAGGGGTCAATAGTGGTTAGTGGTGCCAGGGGGGTACTTACTTTTTTAACAGAGAGAGGGAAAAAAAAAAAAAAACTTAAGAAAAATGTTTTTTTTTTTTTTATAAATTGAAATGACTGCAAATTCAAAGTGTTCTGCAACACAATGTTTATCCATACATATTTCACATATGTCACAATAAAGTTTTATACATTGCGATGTGTCCACACAGGTCAGGTGCTGCAGAAATACAGTAGTTTGCCTGGTGAGCTGAAACTGGTAGAGCTGGACTGCAGCACAAACACATCTGGTCTGGGAGTGTGTGTTTTAAGAAACAGAGATGAAAGAATATACATCTCAGAAATACAAGCTGATGGAGCTGCCGCTGCTGATGGGCGAATCAGGGTGGGAGATGAGCTGCTGGAAGTGAGTGCACAATGTTTAACATGTAGACCTGCAGATTTTACACTGTTAGTTATGCAGGTTTCATGCTCACCCTAGCTGTGTGTGTGTGTGTGTGTGTGTGTTACAGATAAATGAGCACGTTTTCTATGGTCAGAGTGAGCAGAATGCAGCTGCAGTTATCAACAGTGTTTCATCTAAAGTTAAGATTGTACTGATCAGGTGGAACACAACATTCTCACACACACACACACACACACTGTACATACACAATGTGTAAATCATTATGTCTCCTTCCTTTTTTGGAAAATGCAGTATACACAAAAACAATTGATTTTGAATCTTAGATAACTTACTAGTCGGTCCAAATGTACTCTTTCTCAAGAGTCAACTCTATAAGTATTGGCACCCCTTAAGAAAACAGAGCTACTAATCTTCTTTGTCTTTCGGCTGTTCCCTTTCAGGGGTCGCCACAGCGAATCATCTGCCTCCATCTAACCCTATCTTCTGCATCCTCTTCTCTCACACCAACTAACTTCATGTCCTCTCTCACTGCATCCATAAATCTCCTCTTTGGTCTTCCTCTTGACCTCCTGCCTGGCAGTTCCAACCTCAGCATCCTTCTACCGATATATTCACAATCTCCTACCGATATATTCACAATCTCAAAAAAACAGAGCTACTAATAACAAAACTAATTGCCTTTAATATTGTTAGCACCCTGAAGTTTTTTTTTTCTATAACATCAAATGTCAACATGTTTTATTCTTATTTTTACCACCATGACCATATGCAACATTTCTGGTCCCACTTTTAATCCTTGTATTGTTACTTTTAGTTCACAGCTTCTCCTGACTGCAAATTTAAAGTGTTCTGCAACACAATGTCTATCTTGGATACTTTCAATCACTCATCGTCTATACCACTTTATACTGTATTCAAGGTCACAGGGGACTTGGATCCTATCCCAGACTGGGTGCCAATCCATCACACACATTCACACACTACAGGCAAAAACCTCAGGTGGAAATTGAACCCTCAACTTTGGAGGTGCAAGGCGACAGTGCTAACCACTAAGTCACCGTGCTGCTTGTGTAAACACTAATAAAATTAAAATGACTCTTAATCCCACTGTTCTGTGTTACCCAGAAAGGTTCAGGGTCACTTATTAAGTATTTAAAGCTAAACTGATATCTGGATTCTGTACAGCTGCTTTTTGACATAGTATATTGCTGTTGCTTTATATAAATAAATTTTTATTGAATTGGGGGGGGGGAAGCTCCCACTAGAATGCATGCTGGGATAGAGTCTGGGATAGCTCAGCTAAGGCATTGAACTATGGTTCAGAAGGTTCCTGGTTCAAATCCCACGACTGCCAAGTTGTCCCTGTTGGGCCCTTGAGGAAGGCCAGAGTATAATGAAAAAAAAATGCAAGTTGCTCTGTATAAGGGTGTCTGTTAAATGTAAATGCTTCATATCGCTAAACAAAATGACACAGAGCATGGATAAGCTTAGTATCAGTGATTTAATTTGCATATCTTTTAATGTAATCTCTTCAGCCAAAACAAATCCTTAAAATTCATGTAATCATTTACAGCGCTGTGCTATAGTATTGAGCCATCCCTCATTTCTTTATATTAAACTAAATTTAATAAAGTAAATTAAATTAAAGAAATGAAAATAAATGTTTTACTGTGACAGGCTGCAAAGTGCCTAAAGATACAAATAAAAAATTGGTTGTTTACAGCCGATCTAAAAAGTCTACACACTCCTGATAAAATGCAAAGTTTTTGAGAGCAAGATAAATCATTTCAGATTTTTTTTTTGCATTTAATGTGGGAGTAAACATAAAAATCCGGAATAATGTGGTTGCATAAATATGCACACCCCTAAACTAATACTTTATTGAAGCACCTTCTGATTTTATTACAGCACTCAGTCTTTTTGGGTGGGAGTCTATCAGCATCGTGAGTTGGCAATACTATTCTTCTCAAAATCTGTCAGATTGCGAGGGCATCTCCTGTGCACAGCACTCTTCAGATCACCCCACAGATTTTCAATCAGATTCAGGTTTGGGCTCTGGCTGCGCCATACCAAAACTTTAATCTTCTGCTGTTGAAGCTATTCTTTTGTTGATTTGGATGTATGCTTTGGGTCGTTGTCATGCTGAAAGATGAAGTTCCTCTTCCAGAAGCCTGAAGGTTTTGTGCCAACATCGACTGGTATTTGGAACTGTTCGTATTTCCCTCCACCTTGACTAAGCACCCAGTAGGATGCGACTAAGAAAATGTCAGGAAAAGCCTACCAGAACTTTATTAGGAGTTAAGCAGAGGAATTTTAAATAACGGCAGGCATGCCTGAAATGTGAAGCGAACACCTATTTAACAGCAACCCCGTTATTCCAGTTTTTTTACCCCACTAAAAAAAAAAAAAGATTTAAGTTAGTTTTTCAATTGAGTTATTCAGCTTATAGGTCATATTAAAGGTGTCTTGAAACTAATTAGTCTTGAACTAATTTATCTTGGTCTATGTTTTTACATCACAAAAACTTGGCTTTTTTTTATATGCACTATATGTACAGTAACAACCTCAGCAGCAACCTCATTTCCCCTCTCGTTCGTTCCAACCACTCAGCATTCAGTATCAGCTGTATACTAATCACCAGCCTGATCATCTGTCATTACCTGCACCTGTTTCTCACTGGTTCATGCCTTAGATTTTTTTTTTTATGCATGAATGATTCTTTGTGGTTAAACAAACAAAAAGCATTCCCTTGAAACTGCTCAGGTACTAGGACTGAACTGAAAAGTCCTTCAGGGAAGCCTGGGGAACTATTCCCCAAGACTACATTAAAAATACAAGAAAGTCTGGCTCTTTGGAAGCTAAATATGAAGATGAGGGTGGCTCAAGACTTTTTTAACCTGAAAATATACCAGATTTCGTTTGTTAATGAACGCAAAACGCGTAGATTTAAAGATTTTGCCATTTTTTAAATAAATGATTTAGGAGAAACTGGCATTATGGAAGTGATATTTTCATATTGTGCATATGCCATGTCTGAATTAGCTCTCTACAAACTATATGAAGAACATGCTTAAATACTGAATTTTAACATGAAACAAAACAAGAAGTTTTGTATTTTAGTGTATCACTATGGTTTGGTATGAATTAGAGATGGCTATTTTTTCCTCCCATTGTAAGGCTGACCTTAGCATGGAATTGTTCTACTATAGAAATGCAAGAACGAGCGAGAACGAGCGAGAACAAGCTCATTAGCCAGAACTACTGTCAGTTGCTGTAATAGAAAAATAAATCAACTGCTGATTGTTTAATTTAATCAATACTTTGTGAACAATAAGAACTGAGAATTTGCATCAAGAAACATTAAAGTACAGCTTTAAATGCCACCTCCATAACAATATGATTTATTATTTACAGTGCCATGAAAATGTATTTGCCCCATTCCTGTTTTTAAATAATTCAGATCATCAAACAAACTTTAATATTGCAGAAAGATACCCAGAGTAAATACAAAGTCCAATTTTTAAATGATGATTTTATTTATTAAGGAAAAAAAGCTGTCCTAACAACTAGCCCTAGGTGAAAAAGTACAATATGCGCCAAAATATACAGTACTGAAACTCGCGCATATGCATAAGCCAACTGGGCTCCAGCCGTACATGTTCCCAGTAGTGAAAAGGAAGTTGCATTGTGCTGTTGTTGTTGGAAATGGTCTCTCGATGGAGGAAAGAGTTTTCATAGTTGAGTTTTATTTCCGCTCATACCGAAGTGGTCGTGAATGGAAACCGAGTCTGAAATGAAACCTCATTTCTCATTTTATGAAACCGAGTCTAATAAAGGTGGCAAAACAATTCCTTCCCATACCCGTCTCTTTCCCTCGATCTTACGCCGACTGATGCCTACTTGTGGGTAAAGTTAAAGAAAAGTGGTTCATCTGTGACGATCCGCCAATAACTGCCTGCATTACATGAGCAAATCGTCTCCTTTTGCAGGAGTCTGCATCAACCTTTGTTCTGGGAATCTGGGTTGAGAATCCGCATGAACGATATGAACACTGTCTACAGTGAGGTGGTGAAAACACTTACATTACGCATACTGTCATAAATCAACACGCTAATAGTGAGTATGTTAGCTTCTTTCAGAAGAAATAAACGAGGAGAGCAATTTAATATTGTACGTCTTTTCATTTTAGTACTGTATATTTTGCCGCATACTGTAATTGCCACACCCACTTTTACTAAATCACGAATGAACTGTGATTAACCACTTTTTTTTTTTTAGAAAAGTAGAATTAAAATTTCACTTGCCCAGGCCAGATTACTGCCAGACCTGTTGAATGAAAAATCACTTAAATAGATCCTGTCTGACAAAGAAATAGGAAAAAACCAAACAGTACTGTAAATCCATTTTTGGCACTGTAAACGGGTGCCAATAAATCTGCTACTGATTTCTTGCAAGAACATAAAATGGTAGTGGGAGAAAAAAAAAATCCAAACGTGACCAATGCATTTGACCATATAATCACTTTTGCCACCAGCTGTGTGAGTAATTCTTTAGTAGACTGTACAGCTTATATGTTTATAATTGACTCCTCAGGAATAAAGCTGCACTAAAACACACTGCAACAGGATCAATAATGGAGGTAACATTCCATTCACAAGCACTAAAAATTTCTCTCACTTTTGACCTTCAGAAACATCACAGCAATCAAAATTTAATTGAGGAAGTGAACATTATTACTTAGACACACACTGATTTAAGCGTCTCAGCATGTACGATTGATTGATTGTTATCTCTCGTGATTAGGCAGAAGACACCACCAACACATCACCCTTGGCTACGAATAAAGAGCACAATTATGATGCAACGGTGATGCAGGTAAATACTAACAAAACACTAATTCACACACACACAGAGATAAATTAAACATCAACACCCAAACATGTATTCTTTCTTTCTAGGAAGAAAAGATGAGATTAGATAAACAGAAGCCTTGTCCTTATAAAGATCCTCCAGTCTCCATCATCGCCTCATCAAACCACAAGCCTCTACATGACCCTACTCCTTCCTCCGCTCACATCACTCCAACCAGTCATGTTCCACCTACATCTCACACCACAGCAGCCAGTCATGCACACATCATTCACCATAAACAAGCCTACTACAGTTCCATGATCAATCGCTCTGCCTCTGGAGTACAGACATCTTCCTACTGTTCTGCATGCAGTGTGAGATCAGACCCTCTGACATGTCCCATCATCCCCGGCTGCTTAAACATCATTGATATCTGTAAAGGACGCTCCGGTCTGGGTCTTACCATCGTGGGTGGCTGCAACACATTACTGGTGAGTAAGTTTGCAGGTGTCCTTTACAAATGACTGGTTTCATCCCAAAAAGAAGTTGAAGTTAATGCAGAAGTGGTTAATAATTAATACGAGCCTTTAAGAGTACAAAGTTATCTCCTGCACTAGAGTAAAAGGGTATGAACATGGCTGATTCTTCTAAAGCATTTTAGGATGATCTATTACTTATATAATTTATTGGGTTTCTAAAACTTCTCTCTTGACCTCTATTCTGTTTGTCCTGACTCATTGTCTATCCATCTTTCTCTCTCTCTCTTATAGGGAGTGATTCTGATTCATGAGGTGAATGAAGGAGGCGCTGCTCATAGAGATGGGAGATTAATGGCAGGAGATCACATCCTTGAGGTATTTATAATTCATCCCTGAATGATTATGGTGATTTCAAGACAGCAAGCATGCTGTTACATGCGTATTCACAACAACCGAGAAACAACTGACTGCCACTATATAAGGGGCAGTCGTAAATTCATTATTGTATGAAAAAACTGAAAATAATTACCCAAATTATGTCTCCGGAAATGAGTATGTTCGTGAACATTTCTTCTGGTTTAGAAAATCCGCAGTATAGTTCCACACAATGTGGCTAAGCAGGTCAAAACCAAAATGGCGCCCCCAATTGAAAAAATTAAAGATCACTTTCTTGATAGCCACACGCCAGATCATTCAGCTCACACAATGGTGAAACTAGCAGGGCAACTTGATGTGTGAAATTCTGCCTCATCCTCCTACTCCCTAAGTGACTTCTTCCTCTTCCATCCCTTGAAGAAACAATATGGGGTTCTCAAGAGCCAAAAAAACCCTAACCCTAACCGTTCTTCAAAGCTTCTTCTTCCATTGTTTGGAGAAGTGTGTCGCCTTACAGTATGTGGCGGATATGTAGAGAAGGACAAATCTCACAACTAACATTCGTTTTTATTACAGAATTTTTCCTTAGCAATAATAACAATTTTATGACGGCTATGTAGCACCAAATGCATTGCTGTTATAAAATAATGACGCTTTTTTTTAACCTACAAATTTACTAATTGTTGCATCATGTGTATCTTAGAATTTCTTTAAGATTACACCTGCATGTTTAAGATCATTCTGTATAGTATCAGTCCAATAAACTGTTTATTGCGCTGTTGGCTTTTTACATGTATCGCTGATATTGACTTCTACCCTATTTAATCCCTTATATGCAGGTGAACGGTATAGACCTGAGAATGGCCAGTCATGAGGAGGCTCTAAGTGTTCTGCGTTTGACTCCCCAACATGTACGCCTTTGTGTGTACAGACACATGACCACACACACCTTTAACAACCAAGCTCACACTCATGAGGACATGTGGGAACTTTTCCCTGTGGATCTGCAGGTGCAACCAGGCCAGGAGCTGGGCCTGAGCATTGTGGGTAAAAGGTATTCACAACGCACATTTATTAGATGGTTAGCAATATTGTTGTGTCCTCAATAATGCAATTGTTAAATCCCAAGTTTACAAGGGTTAAGGTTGCTTTGTCATTGAACACATACTTGTACTAAAACTGCTCCATCTTGGGAAAAAAACCTGAATAACACATGGTGGCAACCTAAATTGCATTCTAGTTCAGAACAAGGATGGAAAACTGACTGTAATTCAGCCATCTGATTGTAGATTTGAGATGGTAGCTGCTTTATGACAATGACCATTGTTAAAAGCGCTATACAAATAACATTGAATTGAATTGAATTGATGGCTAATCTAGTTCTTTAAAGCCCTCCTGCCCCTCTATATTAAAATTACTGGTTCTCAGCCAGTCCTGGATGACCACCTGCCCTGCCTTAGTGTTTTCACAGCTCATACCGGATTTAAGCACTAAAATGTGCAGGGCAGGTGGTCCTCAAGAACCAGAGTTGAGAACCACAGTATTAGGTGTTATTCATGTAATGGAGCCATAAGACTGGTTCACATGAGTGAACATCGCATAGGTGTTCTCGACATGCATGCAGGCAGTCCTGTTGCCTCTGATTATGGTACACATTACGATGCTCAGTAACGAAGCAGCCCACACAAATCACCTGTGTGAAGCTAGATTACTTGAGAATGCTGGCCATGCTGTTCACAAAATGATTTCCACCAGATTGTTATATCAGCTACTCCTGAGGAAGCTGAGATTATTAACCCTCAGGTGCAAGCTGTCCCATATATAAGAGTAGAACGTGTCAAACAGCTGGAACTTGGGGGTCACTGTATTCAGGTTTTGGCTCTGTGGCACTGTCACGTCTGATCTTGTCGGACAATGCTGTGATGGACACATATGTCACCAGGGAGCCATGATCAGCCACTAGAGACATGTTTGGAGCATAGTGTCCAAATTTGATGTTCCAGATTGGGAAAGGTTTGGCAGTGTACAGTTGGGTCTCTTTGAGACTTACATTTGTCAAGTGTAATAATCCCTGATTGAACTAGGTTAGTATCCACCAAACAATGCCTGGGCTCATTGACTACAGTACCATTTTCTTCTTTACTATTGTTACTGCCCCCATTGCACAAAATTGAGATACAGGGTCTACTTGTTCCCCAGAGTACCCTTTGTTGTTACTTCTGCTCTCACTACTGGACATATTCTTCAGATTCTTCACCCCAATATTTTGTAACAAATGGATGATTGATTTGGGCCTTTGCTCACCAGTCTGGCCCCCTCAGACTGAAAAGCAGGGTCAGTGAACCTCTTCCACAAACGGTGTGCACTAGCCTTCATACAGAGACATCAAGACAGGGGAAAGTCCTTGTCTAACCCGAATTATGTATCGCCCAGTGTCACAGCACCATGGATGGTATCTTGCAGGAGGCTCATAAACTTGTCACAGCCTTTCTGAAGGGTGCAAGATGCACTTGTCTACTATGTTAACCCAGAAGCCCAGTGTGAGATCTCATGCTTGTACTGCAATCCTGTAAAAACACAGCCTCTCCCATGTGGTTGATAATTTACTCATCATCTATACCGCTTTATCCTGTATACAGGGTTGCAGGGGGCTCTGGAACCTATCCCTGGAGACTTTGGGCATGAAGAGGGGTACACCCTACACACACTCTCTCGCTCATTCACACACTACAGGCAATTTGAAAATGCCAGTTAGACTAAGCTGCATGTCTTTGAAATGTGGGAAGAAACCAGAGTCCCCAGAGGAAAACCACCAAGTTTGGGGAAAACATGCAAACTCCATGAACACAGACCCCGAGGCAGGAATCAGACCATGGAAGTGCAAGGCAACACTGCTAACCATGCCACCGTGCCACCGCTTGTGGTTGATATGGGGTTTTTAAACCTTTTCATCCACTTTGTTATTGATCTTGCAACTTTTAATAGACGGAACCTGCTAGGGAAAGAAACAAGGAGCTTCGGTGTCTAAATATACACTAGCCCGCTGGCCACCATCACTTATTTTAAAAGGAGCATCTCCTTGTCCTGGGCATTACTTAGAGGTCTACTGCCCCAGAAAGTCCCAGGTCGAATATCAGAAAGAAGGTTCCATAAAAAATGATAACACTGGCATTTACATCAAACACAATGTGATACTGGGTCACTTTGTGCCCTTTTCTTGAAGGTCTCACAATGCATGCGAACAAAAAATGTGTGCACTAAAAATCTGGGTTGTTTTCACCGTGCCTGGTATACATAGGTATATTTACAGTACATGTATAATCAGTGATTAGTAACATTACTTTAGCAAAGAGTAATAGCATAGAAGTAGTCATCCAATTTATAAATTAAGTCAAATATATTCTGTGGATTGTGGTTATGATACTCGTGTGTGGCGTGTGTTACAGGAACGACACAGGGATCTTTGTGTCTGAGATAAGGCAGGGAGGGGTGGCTGAGTCAGACGCCAGACTCTCACTTGGTGATCAGATTCTGTCAGTGAATGGAGAGGACATCAGAGCTGTGACTCAAGACTACGCCCGCACACTACTACAGGTGTTACTCTCACTGACTCACAATCATCTTCCTACACTACAACCAGCACACAAACAATTCATTTTCACTCCTTTTCATTTTATAAAGTTAATATTCCAAATGAACAGACTATACCGTTACTGTGTGTGTTTCAGAACTGCAGTGGATCAGTGTTGCTGGAGATAGCACGTTTTAGAGCTACTCCACATTATCCATACGAGTGCCAGGTAACTACTGGAATGTGATACTGTAACTTCAAAATGCTTATCTTCATAATGGACATTAATAATAATATTTTACAATATGTGTCAAGTGTCTGGTTTAAACACTGTAGTTAAATGTCTTTTTTTTCCCAGAATGGGTATACAGTGAGAGAAAATAGGTGTTGTTTCGGTTATGTAATATACACAATATCGCCAAAAGTATGTGAACACCTGACTCTCTTGGCCGTACTGTATGTGGAGCCATAATAGAAGCACAAAGTTCGCTGTAAAAAATATATTAGGAAGTGAAAATATCTTGAATATAGCTAAATTTATCCACACTTTCTTAAAATAAAAAAAAAACAAATACAAGATTATTGGGCTTATATCTAATGAAATGTCAAAAAATTATTTTGCTAGTTCTAGGAATTTATTTCTTGAAAGTAACAAAATTCTCTGCCAATAAAACAAGACATTTTTGCTTACAATTTTAGTAAAATTTGACAAAAAAAACTTAATAATTATATATTTGGTTTGTTGTAAAACATGTCAAGAAATTATACTAACATAACATGGTTAGTTTGAGCTAGATTTGAGAATATTTCACTTGCAAAGATGTCTTTTATCCATCTTTTTTCTTGATTTATAATATAATTTGTACTTTCACTCTACTCAGAAGCACAGCAAAAATCTATACTTTTACTTAACTACATTTCTGCATGGCGTTGCATTACCTAACGAGAGTGATGTGTAGTATTTGAAGGGGGAATTTCACCCAGACAGTGACAAAAACTGCATATTCAGAAGTTCAGAAGCAGTGAGTTAATACTTCCCTATATTTTGATACTTAAGTAAATTTGAAGGCGAGTACTTCTATACTTTTACTCAGTTACACAAGTAAATGTAGGCCTTGTACTTTTACTTAAGATATTTTTGCCCAAAGAAATCTCTACTTTTACTCAAGTACAGTGTGTGTGTTCTTTGTACACCTCTGCTCTGGTTGTGAACTGCAAAATTCTAAGGGATGGAAAATGGGATACAGTTTTGATGCAATAGGAAATACTTTCTTGATGTGATTAATAAACCTGTTTGACAGAGTTTCACTTGCATGGTCATATTTATTACCCAAAGTAATTAAATATTAAACACTTCACACAAAACCTTTAAACTGGAAATGTATTGAATTAGCAGGAAGGGCTCGAAACTGTGCTCATATGGATTTGTGTCTGCACTTTGGTTTGACCCTGTAAGGAAAGACAAACTTCTCTTACTCAAACAGCAGAGAAAAGCTGTAGGTGCACGACATATAGACATTTATAGAATGGGTCTGAATACCCAGAGTGAGAAGGCTGAGGGAAAGTCCAGCACTGAGCTTTTCGTCAGAAATCTGGTCTGTGTATTTGCCAAATATAGATATTAAAACAAACAGTGGGACTGATTTAAAAACTGTCCTTTTCAGAACAGAGCAGTTGGGAGAGCAGCAGGAAAGCCTGAATTTTTTTCCCAAAATAAGGCTAAACATATTAAAATTTATCATCCGTTGTTTATTTAGTGCATCATAACAGCTTGAAAGCCAGAAGGTTATTACTTGGAGTATGAATTAATGAAATGGTCGAAGTCAGATATTTAAATCTTTCTTTGGTTACTTAAATTCACTTTATATTGTAGCTTTACAGTTTGACTGAGGTTAGTAGGATAGCCACCCTGGTATACTATGCATGCATTTTATTAAACTTAAAATAGTAATTTTGAGTGCAAAAGTCTTGAACCAACCCTTTTTCATATTTTGCTTCCAAAAAGCCAGACCTTTGTATATTCTTTTAATATAGTCTTGAGGAAAAGTTATCCAGGGTTCCTGAAGAACTTTATTGCTTCTCATTTTCAGTCCAGTCCCTGTACCTGACTAGTTTTGTTTGTTAAGCCACACAGTGACCTATGAATCATTCAAGCATAAAAACATCTAACTCAAGGCATGAACCGGTGAGAAACAGGTAGAGATGATGGTGATTAGTACTATATACTGCTGATGCTGAATGCTGAGTGATTGGAACAAACAAGAGGGGAAATGAGGTCGCTGCTGAGGTTATCTTTGGGTACTTTGCAGCCTGTCGCAGTAAAAAACATTTCCTTAATTTAATCTAAATCAGTTAATTGAACTTAAAATAAATTCTGTATATTGGAAGAACTGAATCTCATCAGTAACTGGAAAGAATATTGACACAACAATGACCTTAAACATGAATCCAGAATAACTCAAGAACTTGCATAGCCAAGCCAGTCTCCTGACCTGAACCTCATTGAAAATTTATGCAGGATTTTAAAATTGCGAGTGCACCATTGGAACCCTCACAGCCTTGGGGAATTAAAGGATGATTTGCTAAAAGGAATTGGGCGATTTGAACCACAGTCTTGCAAAAAGCGAAGTACTTTTTACTCTAGACATATTGAAGCTGTATTTACCAAAAATGGCTTTGCAACAAAGTACAAATTTTAATTTGTGGTGTTTAAATATTTTATTCTACTTTCCATTTTGTATTTTATACATATGAATGCTTTTGTGTTCATATTTACAGTATGCAGGTACAAATGTACAAATTTGAAGTAGACATACATATACACTGGAAATATATTAAATATTTCCCCTCAACGTGTAATTTAATAATTAGTTTTATTTTTTAAATCACTGTAACAATAGTAAACCTGGGATATGGTTTTTCATTTGTTTACATTCAAAATCAATTCAATAATCGATTACATTAAAAAATAAATGTTGGAACTTTTTCAGTTTTACCTCCAGAATCCCCACCGTTCTTCCAGCAGTAATTTTACCTCCTCACTTCTGTTTCTCAGAATAATCTTCCAGGTTGGTGATGTAAATGCTTCAGTTCCCCATCTCCTGCTTCTTGTTAATGTAAGTGTATCTCACACATTACTGTCCACACAATCAATGTGACTGATTAATCAATAATTATCACCGATATTCACAGCTTTGGAAGAGAATGTAAAAGAAATGTGAAGCTTATGTCTGGCAGGTCTTGGTGAAGGATGAGCAGACCTTCAGGAGAAACACATTCAGGAGCACTGGAGAATCTGAGACGCACCAGTGGTGGTACATTATCCATATGGTCTCACACACACTTTGTACAATCGCGATGGCAAATACAGTATTGCTTACTACAGTCCTTAAAAAAAAAAAAAAAGGATTTTAAATCTTGATAGAATGCACTTTTAGCTGTGAAGTGAACAATAAAAAAAGCTTTAAAAATCCAAACGTCCACCAGAAATCCACCTATACGTTTCTTGAAGTATATATTTTGTGTTCTTTTACTTAAAAACTTTAAAAACCCGGAAATACCAGAGGGCGCAGACTTTACATTCATCATCCCTGTAACTATACACAGTTTCCTGAGTTTAACCGTTGGTACTAAATAATTCACAGTGGTTACTAAATGAAACGCTTTTAATATGAATAACTGAAGCAAACCCAAGCATCCTGGGACCTAACTCTGACTTCTATACTTCATAATCAAGAAGTGAAATCTATATATCATCCCCTTGAGACCCGAATACACTCATATGAGGACATGACATTTTCTCCCAGCTTCCTTGTCTATAAATATTCCTAGTTAAAGACATTGATTAAATCTATAGCTATACAACAGTATACTGTAGTCCAGGTCTCAGGAGGATATCACAGCATTCATGCAATGTGTAATTAAAACTTAAAAATGACTAGAAAATCTAGAATAGTTGAATCGTTTTTTTTTTTTTTTACCCAGTATATACAGCACAAGTCCAGAGTTTTTAATTGGTGACTGGAAATGCTAAATCCTCATAGAGCAGCTGTAACAATCAGACATTGCAGACTCGTGTTGCTCAGTGGGAGAAGACAACAAATGCAGATGATTAAGTTTAGTACTCTGAAATGATTAAACTCTTAAATCTGTCATTAAATTCCACATCTTTGCTTCACTTCAACTAAAGCGGAAACGAATGTGAAGTCGTTCACCAACAAACACACCTACAGAAGCAAATCAAGATTTAAAAAAAAAATTGTTATTTAAAGCACCTCATGGACATGGATGTTTAGCTGAAGACTTAATTACTGGAACATTATTCTTGCTCTGAGGAAATTAGGATTGAAATGCATTTATTTTTATAAATACATTTTATATTTCACTCAAACCTACAAACTCTGAAGCATTTGTGATTACAGAATCGGATTTAAATTCTTAAAATCGAGAGATGTTACTTGTATGTTCCCTCTCACATTATGAACAGTTTAAGTACACTGTATTATGTTGAAAAATCTACCTTTTTAATGCAGTAAAGTATGATAGACTCATATGGTTTTGACTCTTCTACGTACTCAATATTTCAGTTATCCCAATAAATTAAATTTTAAATTGGCCGATATGTACATGTATTTTTTTATTAATGAATTTATTTATTTATACACACACTATTCATTTATCGCTCACTCACAAATACCATGCGATCACAGCATTCACGCAACTTGCTCAAGAGCCCACAGGATCTTTAAATCTTGGATCTTCGAACCCTAAACACTGATGTACCACCACACAACCACTTTATCTGATACACTGTTTATCTACGGTCATATCATTGTCAGTTACTTTCTGTATTTCAAGTACAATGTCACAAGCTCATCAGGGCTCATTGACTCAAACGGGTTTGCATTTTTATACATTTATTAATAATATGTAATAATTAACATCAGGAAAAAAACCATAAAATTTTTCTAAACATGCTCCCATTTTGAAAATATGTGAAGTAAGTGTACAAAAATGCTATTTGAGGTTTTCTTCGCTGTCCTGAATAAAATAGCAATTTAATGCAAAAATCTATCTACTTTATTAAGCTTCTCAGTTATATGAAGTGCCTCTGACTCTGACTCAGTGGGGCACAAGGTAACATGTTACGGTGCAGGAGGTCCCTGGTCCTAGACCTGATGCTGCGAGCTGCCACTGTTGGGCCCTTGAGCAAGGTCCTTTGATCTAAAAAAAATATGCAGGAATATTAACTAAATATGGACAAACATGAAACAAGTATTTCCTTTTTTGACCTGCATGTTTAATGAGGTAAATACAAACAGCTCTGAAAGTAGTTTCGGTTACACATAGTACCTCCTTAAACAAGAACTTGTATAGTAGGTTAATAGGTTCGACAACTGCTGATTAAAACATATTGTTGATGTGGATGGTGAAGTGTTGTGTGTGTGTGTGTGTGTGTGTGTGTGTGTCTCACTTATTTGGCACGTTTTAGAAAGACTCTCCAGTGTCAGTACTTCTGTGGCTGCTGAATCTCTGCCACTGGTGTTGGTTACAAGGAAATTAGTGATGGCAACAGGCTTTACTACAAAAGTATTTATTTATTTATTTATTTATTAAGGCATTATTACAAACTAAATGCTTTTAAATTTAACTTTTAAAAAAAACAAAGCGTTACCAATCAACTTCCATGTCGACAACTTGATCGCTCTTAGAAGATGAACATCATCATCAGACATGACACCTCATGAGAATGATGATGATGGGGGGGGGGGGGATAAAAATCACTTAAACATTTGGTGAAGTTGCAGGGGGAAAAAGATCAACAGTAGTTATGGATATAAAATGCAATAGAAATTCACAGGACTGGGACTAAACAGCTGTGTGACCATAAGAAAACCACTTGTTCGTGAGGCTAATCAGTCTTAAAAAGACTTCAGGGGGTCAGATTGATCCTATTCCAGAGAGCTGGGCTGCATCAGGGTAAGAAAGGCAGTACATAAAGCGATGCACCCATCATGCATAGGGGGCCAATCATCTGGAGGTGTTATGATCTGAGGTCGCTTGAGTTGGTCTAGACTAAGTAATGTTATGTGGCAATAAAATGAAGTCAGCTGATGAACTGAATGACCTACATAGTTTTGAAATCTTCGATGTTGCAGCTTCTTTTCTTTGGACAAACAGCGTACATACCTACAAACTGATCACGATATATGCACGATGAGGTTTAGCTGATTAAATGGCCACGATTGTAGCTGGAAGCTATCTTGTATATGCAAAATTTCCAAAGAGAAAAGGTTAAAATAGAGAAGTTAATCCGGTAAATCACTAATGACACCAACTCACTATAACATCACTCACTCTTTAATTCGTTTTTTTATTTTTTGTATACAGTCTATACTACAAGACCAGGACACTGCACTGTCAGTTTGTAAGAAAAATCTCTGCAGGAAAAGCCAAAGCAGAAACAAGGTTCTTCCACACAAATTTTCAAATTAACCAAATATCAAATTATATACTGCAAGCATATATATATAGATCATGGTTCAAACACATTCGAGTGTACATCTTCATCTTAGGAAGCTTTGAGAGCAGGATGTGATTCGTGCATAGTGCTTATGTAACCTAATAAGAGCTGCGAGTTGAACAGTAAGGAAGAGGAAAGTGTAATGAGAGTAAAGGTTATAATGAGAGATGTTTGATGTCACAGATGGTTTTTAAGTACTTTTTCTATGTAAATGAGTGCCGTGTGTGTGTGTGTGTGTGTGTGTTCCCTGTTGTTATTGCTCGTTTTTATCCAGTTGAGTGCAAGACGACGGTGTGGCCTCCCAGTCATTTTTAATTGCTGGAAAGGCCTCGTCATTCCACCCGTCATTCAGTGTTAAAACTGACCTTTAGATAGCCCTAAGAAGCTCTGATGTTTGCCACCCGCCATCAGCGTTCCCTTCAGAAAGTAGGAATGAACACTTTACATGATGCTGTACTGTAATGTCCCTCTCTCTCAGTTCACTTCTTGCCTTTTCCTTTGCCTTTGCCCTTTCCAGAACTGCCGGCTTTCTCCTGCTTCACCTCTTTAGTAGGCTTTGCCTTCTTTTGCTGTAGGACCAGGAAAGAAAGAAAGACATTAACAGACAGAACACAAACACTATAATACAGACTATTTGCTGATCAGCCATAACATTATGACCACCTGCCTAATATTAAGTAAATATCCGCTTCAGCAACCAAAAATCCAAAGCTTCTAATGCACTTTAACGTTTTTTTATTTATTTATTATTTAGAAAACATATCGGTTTATAGTCACTACATGTTGTAAACAAGTTAGTCCTTTTGATTACTTATAACAACTATAATCAGTCATCCCATCACCACTCTCTCTTTTTTCCTGTCATGAACATAAAGACACAGATCCTTAAAACAAGTCAGTTAGATTTTCCACCTAAAATGACCTCACATTAGAATGCCCCCCCCCCATATATATAGTAATATATGGGACCTTTAATATAATACATATTTTAAACTCTGTTTATGCTCCATACAAATCCCTGTGTAAGTTACCATAGAAATGATAACGTAAGAATGAGCACATAATTCAAGGGTTGTTCAAATCAAACCGGGACTCGTGATGACATTTCTTGTGTAAAATCAATTGACATTTACAGACTATTTCAAGGCTGTACGTCTGAGAATGACTCAGAGCTCACTGCAGTCACTCCTGTAAAATTTCAGCGAGTGGAACACAGGATCCCTGAAAAATAATTCGTCCCAAACTTGCAGAATAGATGCATCTGTCTGTGAAAACTGTACACAATCAGTCACGAACAGCACTTGCATATTACAGGACCATGACTGGGAGTTACTGCCACATCCCCGTACAGTTCTGATCTCGTTCCAAGCCATTTCCACATGTTTCAGCCACTAAAGGAGTTCCTGGGAGGCCAGCGTTTTAACATAAAGCAGGCAGACTGATTACGACTTTGGTGTACTGACAAAACGTTCCCGGTTTGACTTGAACGCCTCTCGTATAAACCCGTGATTTTTTCCAGCCTTGGAAAACTATTCAACACATTCAAGTTTAAAGGGGGGAAAAAAAAGGTGTAAAGGTGACTAATGAACCCAACATTCACCTTGATCATGGCATCGGTATCAACAGTTTCCTTCTCCTCCTCCTCTTCCTGCCCCTGGAGGTCATTCTCAGGATCTAAAGACAGATCAACATCGACCGCTCCTCTGCGACCTCTCTTTACTGCCTGCAGCGAGTATGGCGTTAAGTGGGACTCCTTGTTATAAGCCCGTGTGAAAGCAGCTTTCACCTGCAGAGAAAAAAAGTACACTACACTTACACCAGCACTGAGAATATTACAATCCTAGTAAAAATAATTAAATAAAAGCAATCTCCAAAAAAATAAAAACTGCCTGAAAAGCATCATATTATGTTAACACATTATTTTTACATTTAAAATATTTAAAGCTTTTTAAAGTGGTTATTGGACTTGTTAAAGATTGGTTTAAAAACAAACAAATTATGAAAAAAAAAAAGTTATAAAATATATAAAAGAAATCTAAATTCTGATTTTGACAAGAAAACTGCATGTCAAAGTTAATGGCACCCGGGTATTTAATATATCCCATTTCCAACATAACTGACCAGAATACAGAACAAGCAGACTGAAAGCAGACTCCACGTTCTCACGGGTCGAGATCCTGACTTGTGACTTTGGATGCATATTTTAGGTTATTATCCTGCTCGACAACAAATTTGCATCTGCAATCTCATGGTATTTCATGAAGTCCATGACACGATGGATCATAAGGTTCTCAGGGAAAACCAACCTCACGATACCACTGGCTCAACTTTTTATGGTTCGACCATAACGTGATTTCTGTAAAAAGTTAACAAACTCCAAGTGCACAAATTAGGCATCTAATTTTAGATTCATTTTACTTGAGACATGGTGACCCAAAATATATCCTATAATCTGCCAATCTCCGTTTATGAATCTTCTGACCATCCTTCTCAGCCAGCGTAGGGGCAAAACACACTCTTCTGCCACTTGGCTATTTTTAACCACTGATTTATGAAGGTTAGCATATTTTTCATTTGTATTCTCTAATGTTCCTGAAGGAGTAAGGAAATTTGACCCTTTGTGTCACTTTGTATTTATAGCCCGGTGATGAAGGACGTCATGGATGACTGCTTAAGAGCCAATATTAAGTAAAGTTTGGACACATTTTCTAACTCCATGGCCTTTCCTCATTTGTATTTCTTTCTACACTGTAAAACAATGCTAAAGGCGTCCAAAATATACAACAATCTCCTCTGAACAGTTGATATTGAGATGTATATCTCCTACTTATGCTCTGTAAATCCTTCATAATGGCACTAATCTGAGGTGCTGGTTGTTAATTGGTGATTTCTGAGGTAACTAGTATCTCTAAATGAACGTCTCCTCTGCAGCAGAGGTCAGTTTTGGTCTTGATTTCCTGGGAAGATCTTCATGAGAGACAGTTTCATCACGGTGCTTGAAGGGTTTTGCAAATGCACTTGACACAATACTGTTCTTACAAGAACCGTTCCAGAAAGGCTGACCTTCATGACTTCATAACAACTAACTGTTGGTGTTACTTAATTACCTAATGCTGTACGTGTTATTTTATAGTTTTGACAAAAAACAATGACTTTTTCCATATCCATTTTTCCAACTCCGCATAATTCCTGAACTGACGTCCGTCTTATAAATTAAGGAAACATTCGAAATTATTCTGCAGTACAGCAATGTACCTTGGAGTCAAGCTTGGAGTACGGATCAGGTTGTCCACCCCATGTACTGATCTCCATGATGCTGTCGAAATCCTCTTTGACGATGTTGTAGTCGTCCATGAGCTTCACGCTCTGACCGGCTCCCTCTGCGCCATGACTCCGCAACGGCTCCAGCAGGGCGGAGCGCATGTAGGGAAGGTAGTCTAGGTTCACTGCCTCCTTACTGCTCAGTGTCCTACAGAGAGAGGGGGCGGGGGGGGGATTATTGCTAGGCTTGCAGGGTTTGAGAACTCAGAGCTGAGATGATGAACATGTTCAGAACTGACTAGCCTTTTAAACGACATGTCATGTAAAAAGTTAATGTTTGTAAAGTTTATAGTGATCTGGATTCTAAATGATTCTAGTCCATGTGCAAGTCCATCGCATAATGAGGAAAAATCTGTACACTCATTAAAGAAGAAAAGACGACTCAAGTGTGCTTTCATAAGAAAATGTTTAAGTACCAGGTGGTGTGATGCAGTTGATTCCACTTGTACTACAACAATTTGTGTATCTGTTCATAGCAACTATTTACAAAAATAAAAACGTCAGTTTATGTTAAAAAGTAATTGTAAAGCAATAAACACCTCTGGGTCCTGAAGTTACAGCTTTCCCTCAAGACTGTTAAACCACTGGCTCTGTTGACTCCCATCACATCGGTTTTTTTTTGTTGTTGTTTATGTGGCACATACACCATGTGCAAGTTGTTACTATAGAAACGATTTATGTGTGCACAATGAACCCGTCAGACCTGCGTTTATTGAAAATCAATCCCTTCTGACAATCAAACGCATTCAACAGCACTGGTATAGAGATCAGAAGGAGGGAGAAAAAAAAATCAATCAATTCAGTGATGTATCGAGATTATTCCACGTTTTTCATGTAACATGCAAGTCATGTAACGGTACACTGAGTCCACAATCTGATGTAAAAAAAATATATATTATTATTCATTTATTTTATATGTTGGCATTTGAGAGGGTAAAATTTAGGTGCTCCTCTATTATCCTGCAGGTTCGGCGCTCTAAGCTATACGCAGAGCACAGCGTCCTGTGTGGTAGGAAAAAAATTTGCTTAGAATTTCAACAAAATTAAACTGAATCGGGACACTTAAAAATCATGATACTTATATGCAGGTAACTGTGCTAGAACGCAACACTCTTTTTTTTTTTTGTCTTATCCACTGTATGTTTGTTTGCCACAAGCCGTGTGTGTGTGTGTGTGTGTGTGTGTGTGTGTGTGTGTGTGTGTGTGTGTGTGCTACTCACTTCAGACTCATGTGTGAGGAAAGCTCCTGTACAATGCGACTGTGTTTTCCAGTGGATGAAAACTTCCCCAGCCAGCTGGGAAATGTAGGAAAGTGATTCATATAGCCGCGCATTAATTCCCCAGGCAGCACACTGGCATAGATTGCCTAGATGAAAAACACAGTTCAAAGAACAATTATAAAAAAAAAAAAAAAATTTTTAAGGGTTTAATTCTCTGACCTATATAATGACAACCACCCGATGAGTTCAGCTTTTTATTTATATATATATATTATTATTATCATCATAATGCTTGATTTTGCAAATTGTACAGTCTATAAATCTATTTTTTTTTAATCATGTCTAGTCTTGCCCTACATGTTTTTTTTGTTTGTTTTAAACGGATAGCTGGTCTGTCGGCTCATTAACTTCCTTTCGAGCTTCCTTGATCCTTTCGAGCTCCTGAGTTGATATTACCTAAGCTCACTAATAGCTCAATCTATCATGGCTGAATAACTGTGCCCATGATTAAACCGACTGTTATTGGAATAACCCGGGTGCCTGTTTACAACAGATTATGCGTCCAGATTATTAGTTTTCCAATCAAATAATATACGTGAAATGTACAAAAGGGGTCAATTCAAAACCGGGACTGTTGATTGTGCAGAATAAACAAACACTAATGTGCTTATCCCAGTGTTTCACAAGGTAGAAAGTACGCCTTCATGTCCGAGACGCTGGCCTCCCAGGAACTCCATTAACGACCCAAACGTGTGGAAATAGGTTGTATGGGGGATGTGGGAATAACTTCCAGCTGAGTTCCTTTAATGTGCGAGTGGTGTGTGTGAATGACTGTGTGTACAGTTCAATTAGTTTTACGCCTTCATTCACATCCCAAGTCCCGGTTTGACTTGAACACCCCTTGTTGTTCAAGTCAATGACTCATGGATTCATGATTTGTCCACCTCTGTTTATTCTTTATAACGTCTGATCGTACCAGCTTTAAATTCCATATAAGGAAATGGTTAGACAGTGTGTGTGTGGCTGTGTGTGGCTGTGTGTGGCTGTGTGTGGCTGTGTGTGGCTGTGTGTGGCTGTGTGTGGCTGTGTGTTACCTGCGTGGGTAACAGAGACCAGGTCTGGCGAGAGCGGATCTGTCTATCCACTAAATCTCCGTCAGAGATGCTGTCTGCTGTTTTACTCAGCAGCACTAAATGATTCTTCAGGTCTCCCCTGATACACACACGATCAGAACAGGATAAACAATGTTAAAGACTATTTCAAAAGGACACTTTAATATACTGTTATATATGTCCTTGTGTATGCGCGCATGTCTCGGCGTGCATGTCCTACCCTGCGGCGACTGGCCGGACGTTTATATAGTTCTCTTGGACGAACAGCGGTGCCAGGGAGTAGTCATGGAAGAAAAGGTCTGACTTGTCAATCAGGGTCATGTGGGCGGTCTCTTCACCTGAGACAAACACTTTCCTGCAGACGTCAAATGGTCCCTGGAAACAAACAAATAATACTTGTTGTTTTTTGCTGTTAATCCAGCTACTATAATTCATATTATAATGCAAGTGTGTGAGCTCATACTGTACCATTTTCATGTCTTTCCTGGCATTGTTAGCGTCTGCTTTCGCCTGGTCGTAGGTCATGACCTTGTCCGTGGCTGACCACATACTCAAATTATGCAGCACCTGTGAACGAATGATGTAAGAAACAATACAAAACATGGAAAACTACACAAAAATAACTAAAAGGTTTTTTTTCATGGAGGTTTTGCCATTTTTTCCCGACATTATATTTGTCTCAGAAGTTTCTTTTTAACAAGGTTATTATTTGTACCAATAAAGATTTGCATCTGATTTCCTTCGCGGCCCTGGATTTGGTTGACCTTGACGTGATTTAGTTTAAGGACCTTGTAGTATTTTCACCAAAGACAACATGTATAACCGTGTAAAATCTACCAGGAGAAAACATTTAGCTAGAAAACAAGTAGGTGTCCGGATTCTTCCTCCCCCGTCAAGTTCTTGTTATTAATTCGTTTCACTCAAATACCCTTAAAGTAAACAGAAAACAGGCTTTTGAAGGAAAAGAAAAAAATTGTTCAGACATTTCACCTTGCTGTGAACTTTGAATCAATTCCAAAATAAATCTAATTACAGGTTACAGTAACAATCCATACAAACACCACAAACATTCAACCTCTCGTCCTTGAGAAATCACACTAAAAAAGAATTTCAGGAGGATAACCTAAAACATAACGCCACCAAGTGGTAGAAACAGAGAAATGAACAGCAAGTAGAAAACGGATGTTTTCCTTTTTTTTTTTTTCATATTTTTTCATAGTCATATTTACTACAGTATGTCGTTCATACATAGATATAAATATACCTACATAGGTATCTTTATATCAACTAAAATTTAATTCCATGTAACCGAGATCTCAGTTAAAGTCTAAACATAGACACAGAGCTCTCGCTTTTTTTCAAAATCATACATTATTTATTTATTCATCATGACGCACGTACAGGGCAGCTCACTGCATCCATGAGCATTTTTCCTTCTCTAAAACTTGACATTTCAAACCCAAGACGGCTTCGAAAATAACACCAGGAGACCAAACAGAATCAGATCTAACACCACTTGACTGTTTTTCTTTGAGGTCATCTCAAGTCAGTAATCCATCAGAAGTGACGCAGAACAACTCTGTACTAAAGAAGGAAATCATCTCTGCATGTATTCAGCGTGTGCACAAGTGCCGTGAAGCCTATTTATACATTTAAATACACTTTATGCCGATGGATCCAGACTTCTGTGCGACCTTGTATTCGTTTCTTTTTACATTATAGGATGTATAAATGTATATATACACATGCCAAAAATATTACATACATCACAGGCAGAAAAACACTGCTGCAATGATCATTTATATGCTACAGTATATTTCCTACAAGGTTTGAAATTTCTAAAAGCATTTAATAAACATTTAAACACTGTGTAACTTCATTGTTTAAATGTCATGTTTTGTAGAAAGCCATAATCTTTTTACTATTTATTGCACCGTGAGTGGTTCTCAGAAGAAGAAGAAGAAGAAGAAAGAGGGGAAAAAAATCTCACAAAATGAGATTATTTTGCAGAAAATGGAAGCGGTTGGTGTTTTCTACAAAACTTGTGGTGTATATTAATGACTCTGTCAAAGGGCTTTTAAGTTTCCTAAATTTAACAGTGTATGAATCGATTCTGAATCAAAAACTGACGCAATTAAATTGCATAATCAATAAAATCACACATCTCTACTCAACCTTATGTAATATCTCCCAGCCTCAGCTCTTATTTGTGTCAATACTTTATCTCCGACACATTGCAATGGAACCGACCTGTCGAATGTCCTGATTCGATGCCAGGATGACCTCGTTCAGGGCCGGGGGCGGGATCTTTAAACCTTCTTTAAATGCAATGGACATCATGGCGCCCTGGTAAATAAAAAAAACAAAAAAAACACTTCAATGTTAACGCAAGCAAGAAATTCACCCAGGTTTTTATAAATCTTATGATTAAGCCAAGACAAACTCATCCACTGTTCCTCAGGGCGTTCCAGTACCTTTATCTGTTCCACACGAGGCCTCTGGAAACGCAGGTCGAAGCAGTAATTAGCAAGTGAGCGGATCTTCATATGGTTACGATCGTTGCACATGCAAATAATGGGGATCTTTGAATTCTTTATCAGACCAATCAGCTCCTGCAGGCATTGCACATGAGACAAATGGGTAACGGCAAGTGGATTAAAATAAAAAGATGAATTAACTTTTATGGGTTAAAAAAAACAAAACAAAAAGGGAACCTGTATTCCGCCTCTGTCCTCGTTCCCTGCCATGCCGTCCACCTCGTCCATTATGAGAACATGTTTATCGCTGACCGTCTGAGCTGCACCTGAGCCCCCCAACACAAACACAAACACACACACACACAAAGCTTTAGTGACTGACCGAACAACTAACCCAATAGCTATCACAACATTTTACAATGTGATCCATATCTACTGTCTGCAGCTCAGTCTATAAATGTCTATGATGTTTGAGCAACCAATAAATGATAAATGTTTTCAGGGACTCGTATGCCAAATTTTATTCTGCTGCATGTCTGCATGAATGAGCATGTGTATCTAATAAAGTGGCCAGTGAGTTATACAGAACCTAAATGACATATGGTTGATAACGTTTATTTAAAGACATTTTAACATGATTTTTCAGTGTAAATACTGTTGAAAAAAAATAAATAAAACTGTAAAAATAAGGTTAAAAAAAATCCTGAATCATAGAACAAGGCAATCTGCTTTAAATAAATATAAAAATAATCCTTCTGGACTGCAGCAAGCAGTGCCAGGACTGCACCGTTAAAATTATTGGTTACCGATGCGAGTAAAAAAAAAAAAAAAAAGAAAGAAAAAAAAAATCCTGAGATTTCGATTAGAATTTCGATTTTTTTCGATTTCGATTTTTGAGCAAACATGCACTCTTTTCTCTTTTTTCAGTTTGAAAAATATGACATATTGCTCCATCACTGCTCAATCAAGATTCAGTTGAAAAAATATTGATATTTAGTATTGATGATTAAAGTGCCCCTTTAACATTGACAAGTTTTGGTGAATCAGGTATCCTAAATTCAAACGGTGGAAATGCCACTGGGCCTGAGAATTTTTTTTTTTTTCTTTCTTCCCTTCAGTTAAATTCCATTCTATCTACTACTGTTTTCATTATTATTATGATGATTGTGTTACAGTGGAACCTCGGATTACGAGCATAATTTGTTCCAGAAGTGGCCTGTATTCCAAAACACTCGTAAACCAAAGTGAATTTTCCTATAAGAAATAATGGAAACTCAAATTATTCGTTCCACAGTCCAAAAAATAAATACATAAAAATAATTAATACAAAATATAAAAATAAATAAATAAATAACTTGCACTTTACCTTTAAAAAAAGTAAAATAAATCCCGACAGATAAGTGTTTCCGTTTATGCGCGCAGGCGCTGTGTATGTGTGTGTGCGTGTGTGTGCGTAGCCAAGAGGGGATGGGGGAGGGGCGTGTGTAAAGGCGAGTGTGTGTCTGTGAAGGGGCACGGTGTCAAATTACGCGCACGCACACATATAACGACAGGCTGATACAGAGAGGAAGAAAAAGGATCTTTAACCTCTCTAATGAGACTTTCTTTTGTCTCATTAGACACGCACGCGCGTTATAATAAACAGTACAAGCATGCTGTACACACGCGCTTACAAACAAAATAACATATGTTTTACGCACACACGTGATCACACTTTTATAGTAAACAGTACATGCGTGCATGGATGTTGATTATACCAGTAAGAGATGCGCACTAAGACCCAGCAGGGGAGACGATTACCAGAAATTCCGAAGTGCGAGAGAGAGAAAAAAAACATTGGCTCAGTTGTGATCACGTGACGCTCGGCGTCAAACCAAGAAGCACGTGTGAGATACATGATACTCGGTACTCATAAACCAAGACTTGTTCGTTCTCCAAGTAAAAATGTATTTAAAAACTTTGCTCGTCTTGTGGAACACTCGCAACCTGCGTTACTCGCAATCCGAGGTTCCACTGTATAATATTTATTATTATATATAATACAAATTTGTTCTGCTGGTGCAACTCTTGCATAAAAAACATTTAAAATAATGTTCATGAAGCAACTGTGAAGTAAATCTGTATCCTGAGGGGGTTCGTGGAACTGATTTTACACTTGAAGGTTTCCCATGCTGCAAAACGTTTCATGTCTTCAAATATTATTATTATGGCATGCATTAAACACGAGAGGTGTTCACGTCAAACCGGGACGTGTTATGAAATTTCTCGTTAATGAAGGCATGAAACTGATTGACATTTACAGTATGGTGATGAGACTACGCATGTCAATGACGATCCTGGGCCAGGTTTTTAACCGAGAAGTAAAGGAGTTCCTGGGAGGCCAGCGTTTCAGAAGTGAAGCAGGCAGTCTGATTGTGGCTCCGGCCTACTCAAAAAAAAAACTTTCTACCTTTAGTAAAGCTGGGGTTATATAGAGAAATAATCGCTTTTTTTTTTTTTTACTGTTGTTTTTTTACTCTCATAACTGGGTTCTGTTTATATGCATCTAAAGTCCTGGTTTGACTTGAACGCCCCTTGTAATTGAACAATAAGCATGTCCATGACTTACCACATTTATTCCTTAATATTAGAAACAAATCATTACAATCCTATATGTTTTATCCTCAGCACATGATGTCGTTTGTACAGAAGGCTGACGTACCTGAGTAGAAATTCTTAATGCTCGTGTTATTGAGAGACTCAGCAATGACACCTTTCAGACTGTTCTTGCTGCGGGTGCAGCTGGCATTCATCTCCACGTAACTGTAACCCAACTCCTATACATACATACGCACGCACACACACACACAAAACCAGAAACACCTGCATTTTTATTCAGAAGTGGGTGGATGACCTTCTTTACTCCCACTTGAAGGTACAGACATGAATAACTCATTGGAACTCGATGCTTAAGTGTCACCAGTTTTGACCCAGCCTCTGGTATTTACTACACAACAGCTCAGAACTCTACGGCTGGTGTATCTACACCTAGAATGCAGGCACAGAAAACCTGGAAGGTCTTCGAAGTGCACAAATATTTGAGAAAGTTAGAGCAAACTTGATGGATATTATAAGTTTTTTTTTTTATTAGTGAAGTTACAGAATTTACACAGAGGACGAGCAACAAATTACTAAGTCCATCATTTTTTTCCTTAACATTGTGCGATTCTAGTGCTGCACAATTCCTCACATAATAATCTAGATTGTGATACGGCCCGGTGCAATTATTTTCTGCAAATAGCTGCAGTTTACTACAGGTGATGTATGCATGGTGGGTAATTTATAGGATTATAGAGTTTGTCAATAATTTAAAAAAAATAAACAAACAAAAAAAAAAAAAATACTCCAGTACATCTATCCTGAATTGGAAACTACGCTAATTCTCTCCATCTGTTCTTTATTCTTCTACCCATCCCAAGGCATCTGGAGATTGTGCCAGCTTCAGTAGACAAAGGCCAACCAGAGAAGGACCAGCTCCAGCTGGATTCTGCTTCATGATGGTTTGGAGCTACACATGCTGCTCCTGTGCTTCCAGT
>JAQMYG010000013.1:7146793-7167967 GCA_030014215.1 Clariallabes teugelsi
GATATAAAAATTTAGGAAGAATACTCATTTTAATGGCATTAATGCAGCCCACCAGGGACATGGACAGTGGTGACCATCGTCCCAAGTCCTTTTTTGTTTGGTTCAATAACCTAATAAAATTTTCTTTAAAAAGGGGTATTGTTACAATATTGGAAGAGAATTAGATTAGTAAAACTACATAATGTTGTTATTTAGCATCTATACTAAACCGTAATCCATTTATATAAAACAGAAATTTGCGTGCATAGGTTGTCCATTGAAGGTTCCTTGCATATTCATCAACAACTTTAATGTCATACCGTAACCGTGTCAGTAAACAGCACAATCATCGTGTTTTATGTCATACTGTGAGCGTGTACGATACGGGAAAATTAAGAGCTTCAGAAACATTGGAGTAGCGTAACCTCTAGTAAATTAGATGCTATATATTTATATATAATTTATTTATTTATATATATAATATATAATAATTTATTTATATCTATCTTACCCACGTACAAAACAAAAGGTGCTACTTATAAGCAGTAAGTAAAGGAGATTTTTTACTAACTCACTCTGACTCGCTTCATTTTGTATACAAGGTCAAGGGGGACCTGGAGCCTATCCCAGAGGACTTTGGACACGAGGCAGTGTACACTATGGACAGGACATAGAGCAGATTTTTAAACTAATGTTAACAAAAAAAAAATTTTATTATTAAAATTAGTACATCAGCCTTAGCGACTGGGCTAATCACTAAGCCACCGTGCCACCTAATCCATAAAAATAATAATTTTATTGTTACAATATTGTAAAGAATTAGATTAGTAAATGTACATAATGTTATTTAGGATCTATACAAAACCGTAATCTATTTATATAAAACAGAAATTCAGTTTGTGTTTGCGTGCATAGGTTGCCCATCAAAGCTTCCTTGCATATTCATCAACTTTGTCATACCGTATATATATGTATATATACCTTACCCACATACAAAATAAAAGGTGCTACTTATTAGCAGTAATTAAAGGAGATTTTTACTAACTCACTCTGACTGGCTTCATTTTGTATACAAGATCAAGGGGGACCTGGAGCCCATCCAAGAGGACTTTGGACACTGTGTTCACTTTTTTTAATTAAAATTAGTACACCAGCCTTTGTACACTTCTTGAAGATCGGCTTCATACATTTCATTCATTCATTCATTCAACATTCATACAATTGTTTTTTTTTTTTTTTTTAAATCATTGGAATTTGACCACATCATAAGTACATGTTTGTAATGTGCAATAACATCTGCACTAAATTAGCATGAGTCATGATGTCATAAGGCTGTCATAAGTGTGACGCAGGGAGTCGTTTCTCTCCGTTCAACCGCCCTTAGTGATTAAAACCAGATGGAAGAAACACAAACACCAACTATATCATACAGATTTTATTTAACTGTTTATCATCAGTAACCAAAAGTGCATAGTTGGAGCCCTTTCTCTTAGAGCAAGTTATACTCAACGTAAAATATGAAAGTACTAATTCAGGATCATTTTCAGAAATATCCATATTTGATAAATGATCGAGAAACTATGTGCCTCAGAAACATGTGGAACAGGATTATATGTAACCATATTAACCATTACAACACAGAGAAGGACCCTAACGGCAAGTCTCACTCTCACTCACTCATCTTCTATACCGCTTTATCCTGTATTCAGGGTCACTGGTACCTGGAGCCTATCCCAGGAGGCTTGGGGCACGAGGCAGGGTACACCCTGGACAGGGTGCCAATCCATCGCAGGGCACACACTCATACACACACTCACACACCCATTCACACACTACGGGCAATTTGGGAACGCCAATTAGCCTAATGGCAAGTCTTTAAATGGTTAATAGACAATCATCATGTTAGCTACAGTCTTTATGCTACAGACTTTTAGAACACAGTCAAAGGTCCTTAGACGTTAATAAGTGGAAAGATTATAGCAGTAAAATGTACTATGAACCCTGAACTGTTGTAGTTTGCCAAATATTCAGTTTAAGTAATTGTTTTTAATCATTAGCTATTTAGCAGTAAGTTGATCACATGTAACCAAATGAAATAACATATTTCTATGCAACTAAAAGCTATAGTTATATAGGTTGTGTACCAATAAAATGTGTAACTTGATGCCCAATCAAAAGGCGGCATCTTAAACATACATTTGAAATCTTGGGATTAATGCCACAACAAACCTTAGTCCGATTTTACATGAATTTAATTTCTGTATCTGGTCCTAAGTAATTCCTCAACCACCCCACAGTCCACATCTCTGCCTGTATCCTAACTCCTACCACACCCACACACCATTTACTCAGCGTTCTCGTTACGCTTGTTACCACAAGAATTAAAATAAAGGAAAAATGTGCACTGACTGGTGTGTTAAGAGTACAAGAATCACATTGCACCACAGCCACTCCCCGTGCTCTGACCTCATAAATGAGATCAGAAGGGACCAAAAATGACACAACTTTTGCAGAAAGCGATACAACCTCCACCCTGAAAATACACCCCCATCTATAATAGGCAACCTTACTGTGAATCATACGTGTCTACGATTAGTCATGGTGTCTTAAACCATTTCTACAAATTGCTTAACACAGACATTACACCGTCTTAATTTTTTTTGGAAAAAGATAGAGTTTAGTTTTTTTAAAGACTTTGTCTTAATTAGTGTTTTTCATTAATCACATCATGTTAACACCTCCTAGATCATTAAGCAGAATGAAAATGTAATCAAATCATAACAGGCAGAAGAGTAAGAGCAGCCGTTCCGATGGAAGACAAGGCGGGTCTAAAGTTCCGGTCATTGGTGAAAGGTCTTGGTCATAATGCGAAGACAGGAGCGCTGGTTCGTCGCTAGTCTACCGGAGGTGCTGGAGGTTCTCTGCCATTATTCTGAAGGGAAAATAAAACAAACAGGATAAGAACAGGATGAAGCGTGTAGTGTAGTGTGCAGTAGACTGGATACTGATTACATATTTGATTAACAATTAAAGTTATGAGCATAACTAAAAATTATATTAGCTTCAAGTCATTATCTTGACTTGAACAGTGCAGAACACAACACTTCATCACACTCACACATTAGACTTAAAAACTGGTAGAACACATTTCACTCATAGTATAGACCGAGCCTAGGCTCAACATTCTGGCCAAAAAACAATGTGGAAGAACATTATACTAAGTGTTTTTAGAAATGCTTCGCCATCAGCTTTCAAATATGTGTTTTGCTAGCTTTTGAATCAATCATAGCGACAGCAACCAATCATGGGCGAATAACCCTTTTTTTCTGAGTGTGTTCGAAAAGAAAAGTCGGCTGCTTCATGTGCCTCAGAGTAAGCATGTTAGCCTGCGCCCTCCGTGGTAATGTGACAGGTGGGAGGAGGACATAACTGAAATTAGGGGTAAAATCTAGAGGAAAATCCCAATCTATATATCTTTCAGCCATTTCTTCTTTTCATGAAAGTAAGGGCTGAAAATATTCTTTTAAAATGTTACATGAGACATGAAAAAGTCGTTTCTTTTGATATTACACATTGTAACACATAAAGGACCGTTAAGGAACATAATAATCCCAATTTGGTCTTGACTTGCTCTTTAAAAACTTTTTGCTTCCAAACTAAAAACAAAAATAATGAACAGTAAAACATGGACGACCATGTTGGGTTCCAGCCCCTTCAGACAAGAACAGGAATCTGATGCTACATTGTGCACAAAACTGAACAGACCTAATGGGATTTCCTAATCTTCAACTGTCCCGAATTAGTGAGTCTGTTCCAGGAGATCAGCAGTTTACTCCGCCAGCCAGTCTGGCACCAACAGTCACATCTTACATCACATTTTTTACCCTGTTCTGATAGGTGATGTCAAAGGGGTGGGCTATTTTAAGGCAGAATAGTCATTTCTGATTGTTGGAAGCCTGGGTCAGAGCATCTCCAAAACAGCAGGTCTTGTGGGATGGTTAGGACCTACCAAAAGTGATCCAGGAAAGTACAATCAGTTTACACGGAAGAGCTACTATAGTTGAAAAAGTTTAATGCTGCTTCTGATGGAAAGGTGTCAGAACACACAGTGCATCATATTTTGTTGTGTACGGGGATTCAGAGCCACAAACGGGTGACGGTGCCTGTGGTGACCAATGTCCACCACTGAGCGGGCATACAATGGACAAATGAGCAGCCAACCTGGACCATTGGAAGGTGGCCTGGTCAGAAGAATTACGTTTTCTTTTACACCAGGATGGCAGAGTGTGTATTTCTATCACAAGCATGCACTATGGAAAGAAGATAAGCTGGAGGAGGCAGTGTGATGCTCTGAGCAACGTACTGTACTGCTGGGCAACCTTGGGTCCTGGCATTCATGTCAATGTTACTTTGACATATAGTGTTGAAAAAGTTTACATACTGTACACCTTACCAAAAACATTTAAACTCAGTCTTTCACAATTGCTGACATTTACAGTAATCCTAGGAATCCTAGGATGCCGGTGCTCTGGTGAAACAAGCAGAGAATGTACTTCCTGCGCCAACTGAGGAAGTACGGTCTGCCACAGGAGCTGTTGATACAGTTCTATACTGCAGTCATGGAATTTGTCCTGTGCACATCCATCACTGTCTGGTTCTGAGCAGCCATAAAACAAAACGGGAGCAGACTGCAGCAAACAGGAAAAACAGCAAAAAACAAAACATTGGCGCTCCGCTGCCCACTTTTTATGACTTGAAATTGAATAAATCACTACAGACCCCTCACACCCTGGACACAACCCTTTTCATATCCTCCCTTCTGCCAGGCGCTACAGAACCCTGTACAACAAAACTGCCAGACATAGGAACAGTTTCTTTCCTCAGGCAATCATTAGAATGTGATTGTATCTGATTATGTTCATTGTGCTATATAAAAGCACCAACATGCTTTTTACAAACCTCTTTAAACCCTACTTCACAAAATTGTACAGTGTTATGTATGTCAGTACTTTTGAGAGTGACCAACAGCCAAAATCAAATAAGTGTCAACATACCTGGCAATAATTTTCTGGAATCTTCCAAGCTGTTTAAAGGCACAGTCAATCAAGTGTATGTAAACTTCTGACCCACTGGAATTGTGAAAGGTCACTCAGGGCCACCTAAATACCTCAACTTTATTGCTTTTCTGCCATTTTGACACAACTTTCAAATGTATGCTTGCGGTCAATGTCCATTTGGAAGACCCATCTGAGACCAAGCTTTTACTTCCTGTCTGATGTCTGGAGATGTTGCTTTAATATACACACATAATCTGCCTTCCTCATGTTGCCATCTACATTGTGAAGAGTACCAGTACCAAAGCAGCCCCACAGTATAACGCTGTTACCCCCCGCCCCCCCTCCTCATGGTTGGGATGGTATTCTTTAGCTTGTAAGCCTCCCCTTTTTCCTCCAGACATAACGGCCCCATGGTGTTTATACAGGTGCAGTATTGTTGGTACAGATGAATCTGGTACCTTCAGGCACTTGGAAATTGCTCCCAAAGATTACCCAGAGGGCCAAAGTTTTTTTCTGAGCTTGGTTGATTTCTTTTGATTTTCCCATGATGTCAAACAAAAAAAAACTTTGCGTTTGAAGTGAAATCCACAGGTACATCTCAAATCAACTTAAATGATGTCAACTAGCCTATCAGAATCTACTAAAGCCATGACATCATTTTCTGGAATTTTTCAAGCTGTTAAAAAGGCAGAGTGAAATAAGTGTGGGCAAACTTTTGGCCCACTGGAATTGTGATATAGTGAATTATTAGTAAAATAATATGTCGGTAAACAATTGTTGGAAAAATGATTTGTGTCAGATTCCCTAAATTACCTGCTAAAACGATACAGTGGCGCAAAAACGTATTTAGTCAGCCACCAATTGTGCAAGTTCTCCCACTTAAAAAGAGGAGAGAGGCCTGTAATTTTTATTATAGGTATACCGCAACTGAAGAAAAATCCAGAAAATCACATTGTAGGACTTTTAATGAAAAATACAGGCCTCTTTTATCTTTTTAAGTGGGAGAACTTGCACAATTGGTGGCTGACTAAATAGTTTTTTGCCCCACTGTACTTTAATAACAATAAATCTGTAGAGTGGTTAATTATCTAATGACTTAAACATAAGTGGATGTAAACTTTAGACATCAGCTGTACCACCTAATTTAACATTGTTTCACAAAAAAGTACACCCCTTCATGGAAACAGCCCGATCTATTGAGAGTCTTGGTACCAGATATCTTCAGATATTGGTACCAGCACACCTTCAGAGCCAATTGGTGGCACAAAAAGGACCTATATAATATTGGTCAGGTCATACCCGATTGGTGTATATAAAAGTACCAAGCCTTTGTACCTCAGATGACTGATGATGAGAGCAAGAAATCGTGGATTCTAAGGGAACAAAGTCAGCCTTACAAAAATTAACGGAAGATGTAGAAGTTTGGTCCTCGTTTGATAGTTACACCATGAATAGGCAAGGGCAAATACTAATATTTACTAATGTGAAGAGAAATATCTCAGTAACATATACAGTTATATAACAGTAACATTTATGTGATGTTAATGTAATATGAGCAAATCAAGTCTGCTGTGTTTGAGGTTGGTATAACTTACAGTAAAGGGGCTGGTGGGTTTGTTGGAAGTTCTGGGTCCTCGCATGCTGGTAGGGCGAAGCAGGAAGAGTACCAGTGCCAGCACCATCCAACCCATTATAATCATGGGCAGAGTCAGATCGCCCCCTGTTGGAGAACCGGGTCCTGGCACTGCATACACCAAACAAAGAAGTCAAATCAGCATTTAAAGACAATTCTTTAAAACAGCATAGAACTTAGGCATAATTAATACAAACAGATAGTACATTCAAGTATTTTGAGCCTTTCCTACAGGACACACAACAGCTCTGTGACAGTCCAAGAATTTAAACTCACAAGCAATACCTTGTTAAGTTACATTTCCCCTGTACCTACTCAGAAGCACTGTTTATACGATTTTCATGTTGTACAGTAGTTCTGGATATACAATGGAATGGGTTGGCTTGACAATGCTCAGTTCAACACACAACACGGTTCACTTACTCATGTGATCCATTTGAGATTTGCGTGAAGAAAATGTGGACATTTGAATAGGTTTGGATGAGACTGGACTACTGAACAACCATGAACCTCTGCTCTACTACGAGACATCTCCTACTTAGCAGCTCTTTGTCCATCTATATTTTTAAGAGACAATATTGTATCTTTGTCAAAGACAGCATGTCCCCAAAATCTCTGTATATGAATACTTTTTAGCAGAGTGTCTTTCAAATGTTTTTTTCTTAAGTTATATATATATATATATATATATTTTTTTTTTTTTTATTTTTTTTTTTTTTTTTTTTTCAGATTGCCTTTAAACACAGGAAGTGTGTGTGTGTGTGCTAATTTCTCCTATGCATGTTTTGTGAGACCCTGTACCGTAGATGACCTTGTACCTAGATTGGATTGTTAAAGGTCTGGCATAATCCTGAAACTGTCATATCTTTGAACCTTTTTATGGGAAAGACTACAAAGACTACGAAGTTCAAACAACAGGTGTAACATTAGATCATCATTATTTTAAGTGCATAAAAATCCCACACATGATATACAACTAAATCAAAATACAAGGTTTTCCAGAATTTGTATCATGGCTCATCCGGGGTAAATTCTTCACAGTAGGCTCCACATCACTGACCAAGATATAAGTGCTTACAGAAGACGTATGAATATGGTGTTTGTATGTTCACCCCACATTTGGATGGGTTTCATCTGGGATTTCTGATTTGCTCTTACTGTCCTAAGATGGATGGTGGACGCTTTGGTTATGCTGACTTGACCCCAGGTCTGAATCACACCCCTAGGTGGCCTGTGATGGATTGGCTCGCTCGCTCGCTCGCTCACTCGCTCACTCACTCACTCACTAACTCACTCACAGTAGGGCGGCATCAAAATCAACTTTATGTCTTACTGTGAGGAAATATCCTCATCTCATATATACACATCTAACGATTAATACATATATTTTTTTCTCATTTTCAGAAAGGTTGCCATTTTCATATTTTTTATTTCCCCGTTCTAATCACACACGGTTGATAAATGTGTGATAAATCTATTTTTGAATGATCGCAATGACCAAATCGGTCATTTTATTTTGGAATATTTAAGGGAAATCCCAAGAATAGGGCCTTGTTCTGTTTCCTATCATATTTGTTAAAGATTTGCATCACTCCCTGTGAATGGAAAAAAAAGTTTGTTTTATTTTGTGTGTCTCTTTTCAAGAAAATGAATGAGCAAACTTACATTCCTGAAGGCACTCTGTGTCTGTGCAATACGACTGCGATTGCCTCAGCTGTGGATAAATTTCCAATGACAAAAATTGCAAAATCAGCCAGGCAGGGAGCAAAAATTTTTTTTTACATGCTTCACATCATTATTATATGACCATACCTTCTGACATGATGCAGCCCATAGTACAAACAGAGCTTGCTGATGACTAGTTTGTACAGGAACTGCACTGATCTTATCTCTTTGCATTGTGTTACCTGCCTATGCTGCATGATATTTCATCTCATTGTGTTTAAGTATATGAAGAGGACAATTGAAAAAAAAAAAAAAGTCCATGAATCAATTATAAAAAAATAAAAATACTAAAACATTTTCCCACCTACTGCTCACAACACTAGCGCCAAAATCCTGGTCGGACAGCTCATCACAGTACACCACACCTTTTATGTAAACTAGCTGGAGAATTTGTGCAATGAGGGAGTCACACGTCCAGAAGGATGGCCAATAATATCCCTATTACACCCCGCAGTGCCAGACTACAATGCAGACAGTTCTTGTGTTTAATTGCACTGAAGTTCCACAGAAATCCGAGGAAGTAGATATTCTTACTAAGGTCTTACTAAGGTCTTACTAAGGTCTTACTCACGGTTCTAAAAGTTTAATTCTGCATTTCGAATGAGATTTAAAGGTGGTTTACGGTTTGTTTTGCGGAACTAAAGTTAAATGCTGATTGTGCAAATGACGTCCTCTTAATGAAACCACCCAAGTAACAAGTTTTTTTTTTTTTTTTTTGATGGTTTTCAAGTTGAGTTATAAAAACACAAACCCGTGACATATGAAACCCAAGAGTTTGAAGTACTGTAGGTGGTAGTTATTGTACACAGTGGCATTTTGAAACTGTTCTGCCGGTTTGGTTGATAAAGGAAGGGATTTAAAAGAGCTGACCTAATTGTGAATTGCAGACCTTCCTGTTCTTGATGACCAGAGATTTAGCGAGTGAGATATCTGGTTGAAATCTAATACGAAGTTAAGCAAAAAAATGTGGGTGTAAAGAATTCGGTCGAGGTTAATTGTACATTATATGAACAGAAGTATTTGGCCAAACCTGCAATTATATTGTATTCAAAAACATATATTTCAATATGGAGTAATCCCCCTTTTGCAGCTATAACAGCTTCCACTGTTCCATGGAAAAGGCCGTCCACAAGATTTTGGAGTGTTTCTGTGGAAATTTGTTTATGAGGTCAGGCACTGATGTTGGAATTTCCGTTCCAGTTCATCCCAAAGGTGCTTAATGGGGTTCAGGTAAGGGCTCTGTGTTCGGGCCAGTCAAGTTCTTCCACATCAAGTCTTTACAGTCCTCGCTTTGTCATGTAGAAATACAAAAACGTCTTCCCCAAACCACTGGAAGCATAACATTGTCCAAGATGTCTTGGTAAACTGAAGCTTTAAGATGAGGATAAGAGGCCTGGATGAAACATCTGAATTAAATAATCAACAGGTTTGGCCAAATACTTTTGTCCATATTGTGTATATGACATCTGTGTTTTGTAGGATTGCTTTTAAGAACTAAAATCTACATAATATAAACTCCTTCTACAGAGCAGAGCAGAGTGATCAGACATTAATGTTATAGAAATGCAGAGAGTACAACTGATGATTGTATTTCAGTTTAGTTTTTCTCAAGAGGTAATGAAACGGAAGACAAATAAAGGCGATTCTTACAATGTTGATGAGTCTCCTCATGGCGTGCTCATGCGAGCAGATGCATTCACAGGGGTCAAACCCTCCTTCTGCCATCAGTGATCAAGGCTTACTGCATCAAAAATAACATTTAGAAAATAACATTAGTGGTCATTTTGACCCAGGGTTGTTTCATTTATACAGAATGTTCACATGGACACAATCTCATCACAAATCAAGGACTTCAGGATAAGACGTGTTCAAACAGGTCTAAGGAAGAAGAAAAAAACAGGGACATGAAAGATTTTTTACTTTCCTTAAGTGTTTGCTACAATGTTACTGTGTTAATGTTACTGTGGTAACATTGTAGCAAATCCGGTCTACATGCTGGTCATTGTGTAGAACCATGTAGAGGTGTTTAATAAAATAAACTAAATTACGTTAAACAGATAAAGAAAAAAAAAAGAAAGTCAAGAAAGGCACATCCTATTAAACATTACATATTTAAAAACTGCTTCTGTGAATGAACTAAAATGTGTGAATTAATGATTAGGCGTTAAATTATAACAGACTGACATATTTCAAGAAACTGTTAAAAAGCATCTACAATATGTACATTATGACATAATCAACAATAACAAAAACAAAAACAAAACGATGTCTTACCAAATCAGTTTGTACCAGTAACATCTGAGTCTATACAGAAACCTCTGTGCAGATGTTACCCGAGCCCACCTGCAGCATGAGATAAATAATGAACCCCCGTGTGTGTGTGTGTGTGTGTGTGTGTGTGTGAGGGCCGAAGGTCCGGCTGCTGTTCCGCTTCTGTTTTGATTACGCGTTCCTGCTGTGCGAGTGCGAGGGAAAAGCCACGTCGCAAATCTCGCGAGAGTTTATGAGTGGGGGCGGGGTCAGAGGCAGTTCCTTTAAATCGATTTTCCGTTTCACGTTACACGGTTAAGTAGTTACTACCTCCCGCCTGTAGATGGCGCCACGAAGCGCATTTTTTTTTTTTTAAACGTATTTATTCATTTATTTATTTATTTTGCTGAACCAATCCAAACAACACAGTCAAGGAAGGATAAAAAGTGCAGTAAAAAAAAAAAACACCAATAAAAAAAAGGGCGGGGGGGGACACTGTAAAGGACTTAAAATGTTTCGCGTTGACCCACATAAAAGTAAAATTCTAATAGCTTTGTAGTTTTTTGAAACCTTAATTCTTTCTAAGTATCTCATAATTTCGTTTTTAAATACAAGATAGAGGGGTGTACTATTATTAAATTTACATTTATGAATAAAAAATTTACATTTATTATAAATATATTTATCATCCTCCTCCTTAGGAAAAAAAAAAAAAGAATAACAAAAATCAGGAAGCCACAAACTGTAACTACAAAAATGATGGAAAGCACTGTCACTGTCACTGTCACTGTCACGTTTAGTTTTGCTGATGCTAAAATAATTTAAATTAACATCACACACACATTATATGTTCAGAAAATGTTATATTATGTACTGTCAATCAATAAATACACTTTGTTGCTTTAATGTTCAATACTTAATTGTAATACTCAAATCCTTACTTTCTGCTTTCAACACTCCAGGTTCCCCTTGACCCTGTACACATAATAGACAATAAATCAGTGATTGAGTAATAATATGAAATATATGTCAGTCTCCCCAAACTATGAAATTGTGGTGTAATTGTTACACAAAAAGAGTTTTATTTTAAAATTGACAATTGTAGAAAAATTGTTCCTGTATCAGAGGTCACCAGGTGAAGAGCACTGGACAAATGCAAAAGCCATGTCAGCTGTCTCTCTTCATTTGTTTAAAAATGTCATAATTTATTTTGTAATTTTATGTATAGATTTCAAGTTCGTCATTTTATAATTATAACTTTCAAAAATTGGACATAAAATCTAATTACATCTAATAATTAATTGATTTTGACATAATTGAAAACCATGTGGTCTTACTCATGGACGCCATTTTGTAAATAGTTATGATTTTTCTCTAAATTGCCATTGGTGTTAAATGTTGTGAAAATCTGCCTATTTTGTACATTACAGTATTTCCATCACTACCATTATCTTCTGTTGCATTAGTTGCCATTATCAACAATAACATTTATTCATACTGAATGTTTTGCTAGTCTTAGACTTAATTTGTTTGATGAGATGTTTTGGTAATGAGAAGATTGTGGAAATATATACACATAAAAATATATATATTTTCCATTTAATGAACAGTTTCAAGTTTAATAATCCTAGAATAAAATACATCATTTTCCATATCGCTTTCCCTGTATAGGGTTGCAGGGTCCATCAAGGGATAGACCCTGCAACGCTATACAGGGAGCTCATAAGGCAGAGGACACCCTGGATGGCAGCCCATCATAGGGTCAATACTCACACACAGCTGGTCAAACCTGTTTATTATTGAATTCACACACTATATGCAGAGTGGAAACACCACCAAGTTTACAACTTATATATTTGAGCAGTGCTATGTGATTGGTGAACCTAGGACAGGGGTGCTCAAACTTATAATTTAAATGTATAGATCTGATCTTCTATCTGAACTTTCTATTCAAAGTCAAAGGCCTGGAACGATTAGTAATAAGCAAATAACTTTTATTAAACGTGCTTAGAATTTACATTTAACGTACATTCACTTTTTCTCACAATTATTTTTATTGATTTTTAAATTATATTTATAAAAAATACCATAAAACACCTGTCCCCTGTTCAACCTCCCACCCCATACATACCCAACAACATCCTATTCTCAGCAACAAAAAGAACTCCTGACTGAGATAGTTAAGTTTTTATACAGACGTCATGAATTGTACAAAAGGTGTCCAGATCTCCGTAGAAGTCCTTAATTCTTTCCTTTTGCAAGATAAGCTGACCATTGACCTGAAGTAGGTAATTGACTGTCGTTCCATTTTGAGACAATAACATGCTTGGCTTGCAACAAGCAGAAATTAATAATAATTTTCTTCTTTCTATTCAAAAGATCTTTAGGAAAAATATGCAGAATACACGATTTAGCATCTACAGGAACATCAATTTCTATAAATTATATCTAGAAGTTATCTACAAGGTTTTTTCCCAAACTTTCTCAATTTTCTCATATTCTCACATACAGTGAAACAGTGTACCTATTTTACTATTACATTTAAGACAGTTATCAGGAATATTGGGATAAACTTATGTAGTTTTACAGGAGTTATATATGTTCTGATTAACCATTTACATTGTAACAAACTAAATCTAGTGTTAATAGTTTGGACAAGGTGACAGGTGTCTTCCCAGGCCTCTACTAAAATGTCAGTTTGAAGATCGTGTTCCAGATAGATATGAAAGGGAGTTTTCCTTTGAACCTTTAAGAAGTATATTATAAAATTTTGATAAATGACCTTTGCTATGTAAATGGTTCATGGTGAAGATGACTTAATGTGTTTATTTATAAAACTCCTAAATTTAAGACATTTATAAATGTGTTTTCTTGCGAGGTTATATACAAGGTTCATTCACCTTTAATGCAGTCTGAAACGAAATAAATTCAAACCCAGTGAACAACAATGAAAAGTTTCAGATTCTGAAAAGTTTTGAACGTGGACGCGCATGGAAAACGCACGAGCGTCGCAGCGATGTCGCTCTCTTCCGTGAGCGCGCTTGTCGCACTTCTCTATTTAAAATGTCAAAATTCAATTATGTGTTTAAACATTGGCAAATCAAAAGCGGGTGTGTCCGCTAGACTGAAACACTGAGCTTTCTGTGCATATTTGGGTCGTGACTTCCTCACCACACAGGGGACACGGTGCGGGACAGGACAGGACAGGACAGTGGGTTAGCCTTGATCTTTGTGACGTTAAACACCTGTTAACGCTGCCATCACACTCACACTGACGTCAAACACCGAAACTATCCCAATTAGCCTCATCTCTGGGCGCCGGAACGATAAAAAAAAAAAAAAAAAAACTTTTTGAAGTTTAAGGTAATAAACGTACACTTTGTTACATTGTATTCTTGCATTGATAATTAGAGGTGTGGTCCGGGTCCGAACTGACTTGCCATGGAGCTGCACTGAACTGGTAAGGGTGACACAGGCTGTATAACATGGGAATGGTTTATTTTGTCTATTTTGAAATTCACCTTAAATTTAGAGAATATATATAATCCAAGTTCGCTATCTAAATCACTTTTCAAAGTCTATAATAGAGTATTAAGTACAGGTACAGACCAAGACTGGCAACATCCAAAGAAGTAGTACTCACTCACTTATTGTCATTACCACTTAATCCTGTATTCAGGGTCTTAGGGAGCCTATCCCAGGAGACATAGGGCACGAGGCGACACCCTGGACAGGGCGCCAATCCATCGCAGGGCACACACACATACACACACTCACACACTCATTACGGGCAATTTGAGAACACCAATTAACCTAAACTACCTAACCTGTGGGAGGAAACCTGAGTACCTGGAGGAAACCCACCAAGCACGGGGAGAACATGCAAACTGCAGACAGAGACGGAATCGAACCTGACCAGACCCTGGAGGTGCTAACCACTACACCACTGTGCCGCCCAAGAAGTAGTACACTGTTTTTAAAATAATAATTAATGTTTAAGGGCGGCATGATGGCCTAGTTTTTAGCACTGTTCCTCGTACCTCCAGCGTCAAGGGTTCGATTCCCGCCCTTAAGGTCTGCTTGTAATGTTTGCATGTTCTCCACGTGCTTGGTTGGTTTCTGCAGGGTAGTCCTGTTTCCTCCCACAGTCCAAAAACATGCAGATTTTCAAATTCCCAACAGTGTGTGTGTGTGTGTGTGTGTGTGAGTCCTGCGGTCGATTGGTATGTCCAAGGTATACCCTGCCAAGTGCCCTAAGTCTCCTGGGATACCATTCAGTCCTCCTGTACAGGATAGGCAGTATAAAAGATGAAGATAAAATACATTTTTAGAAACTTGTAAATATATCATATGGGCTTAGACTTGCTCAATTATCCACAAGAGCATTAGCGAGGTCAGGGCTCTGTGCAGGTCTCTCAAAACAGGGCCACAGTTGCAGTATACTTCACAAAGGAGACCACTGGATCACTGTTAAAGCCACTAAAACAATCTCCTCGTCCACATTCTGCCTTCCATCACCTTTGGTAATTCACACTGAACTGACAAGGTGATATAAGTAGTACTGATTTGTTGTTGGGGTGTTAAAGCGGTAAAACATGATGTATTTTTGGTACGTCCATATAGGACAGACTGATAGGTAGGATGAATTTATAGAGGACCTGTTTAGAAGATGAATGTAATGAATGAATGAATGATTTTATTGTACCTTTTTTATTTGCCTGGTTAATTTAGCAATTGATGGGGTTGGGGGGGGGGGGGGTTGCACCCTGGACTGAATGACAATCCATCGCAGGGCTCGCACACAATGGACAATTGGGAATGGCAATGAAACGTAATCATGTCGTTAGAATTTGGGAGGAAACTGAAGGAAACCCACCAAGCAGCAAAACATGCAAAGAACCCACACATACCAGAGAACATGCAAACTCCACACAAACCTAAGGCAGAAATCGAACCCTCAACCCTGGAGGTGCAAGGCCACAGTGCTACGCCACTGCGATACCCAATAAAATCAGACCACCAATACAAAAATTTTATGTGAAAGGAGTTAGGTTTGGGCCACTTTAAAACTGTCGTAATGCTTTAACAAGGATAACTGCATGCTTGATATTTCCCATATGTTTGCCATAATGTTTGACTGTTGCCTTGCCAAGGGTAAAACTAATGTCAAAGCCTCTGTTATCGAAAATTTACCACAGAAAGACCTTGTGACCGTTAAAAAAGAAAAAGAAAAATCCTGTTTTTATGCTTCATTTCATTAAGGCATTTCATTATGCACCACACACATTAAGGCTGCTAGTGGGACTTAAGCCGAGTGTAGCCTCAATATAACTGTACATGACACACGCGCGCGCACATACAGTATGCACGCGCACAGGGTATAACTGTGGCGTTATAATAAGTGTGTGCGCGAGGGGAAAGCGCGTTCACGTCGCAACGGCTCTTCTCCACTGTGTGTGTGTGTGCTCGTTTTCCAGACTGGGGGGACTGCAGCTCTTAGTGCAAAAGAAGAAGAAGTGAACAGGAGAGAGTGAGAGACAGAAGAGAAGAGAGAGTTGGAGGTGTAAAGCGCAGGCCTCAACACACACACACTGCTACTGCTGCTGCTTGGACACACGCGCACACACACACACACACAAGACAGACATGGCCAACATCGCCGTGCAGAGAATCAAACGGGAGTTTAAAGAAGTTCTCAAAAGCGAAGAGGTTTGAAATTCGCATTCTTTTTAAATTTTAATTATAGTGAATAAAAAATATGAATATATATATTATATACATAAGGTTACAGTTTAGTCTCCGGCTAACTGCTGAAACCTCAGCAAGTTAGCTAGTTAGCTTTCCAAATGTCACTCCTACAGTCCGTGTATGCCACATAATAAACGTTTTTTTGTCTTTGTCAAAAACTTGTCATGAAATTGAATAAATATAAAAAAATATATATATATTAATAAATATATAACGAATATATTTCCTATTAAAAGCTTGAGTGTTTAGCTAGTATTCGTTAGCAGACCTGCTAATTTGACAAGGGCGCGCGCATCCCTCCATTAGCCTGTTAGCCTTTCTGTCAAAACATTACCACCTGACACAGGAGGCACAAAACTGTCTCAACTTTACAGATGAATAAAATAATTTACAGAACTACTCTTGTTAACTTGTTAACGCGCTAGCTAACTAGCTAGCCATGTTAGCTCCTGTGTAAGTACAGTACAGTGGACATTTCCACACAGACAGGCCAGCTTCTTTGTCCTGGTTCCTTACAGAGCTGTCTCTGAATATGGCCCTTAAAGTGGCATAAATATCATCATTTGTCATTAACCTGTTTACTTTATATGATTTTCAGCATTAGAAGAAGCACATGACATTTAAGAGAAAAGAAAACAATAACGTCTTAGTTTAGTTGCACTTTTGCTTTCTTCACTCCTCTCCATTCTTCTGAACAGACGAGTAAAAATCAGATTAAGGTGGACCTGGTGGATGAAAACTTCACAGAATTAAAAGGGGAGATCGCAGGACCTCCGGACACGCCATACGAAGGTAAGGATTTATTATTATTAGTTTTCCTCAATGCTTTTGGAAGAGTATAAGCATTTCACTGCATATCGTACTGTGTATGACTGTTTATTTGACAAATAAAATTTGAATTTGTATATAAACATATTTAACAGTGAATTTGAATTCCAGGTGGCAGGTATCAGCTCGAAATCAAGATCCCAGAGACGTATCCGTTCAATCCGCCGAAGGTAACAGACGAGTTAACAACCTTGCTGCACACACTTACTAATACTTACACTATTAGTCGTGTACGAACTATCGTTAACAAGAACGAAAGCTTATTGTTGGGGTTTCTAATGGGATTTATAAAAGGGTGCTGTCTAAAACATTTACCACCACCATGAAATGCTAAAATTTTATTTGTATAGCATATTTAACAATGATCATTGTTGCAAAGCAGCTTTACAGCATCAAAAGAAAATTAGGGAAACGTGAGAAAATAAGTATAAATCAAAACGCACCCGAGATGGCAATAGAAAGAAACCTTGAGAAGAACCAGACTCAGCAGGGAAACCATCCTCCTTTGGGTGATAACGGATAGCTGCGTGTTATGTGGCTGGAAGTTTAATATAACAGGAGTGGTGTTTAAGTTAATATGGAGTCCAGTTTCGTTATTGGAGGCTCAGGTACAAAAATGTATCAAATTCCAGTCCTATTGAGCGACTGCACCTGAAACGTGTTTCTGTAGGATTGATTATGATGTGTTTAGTGATGTTTTGGTCTGCTGCGCTGCTGTCACAGGAGGACGTCGTTGGTGTTTAATATGAGCGGTAAAAACAACACAATCTTACAAATCTTAGATCCAAAGATCTGTTCTGAAAATGTGATCGGTCAAGTGTCATCCCAAGCGTTCTGACATTTAGTGTAACAACACTGGGACATTTCCCTGCTTGTGTGACCCCGCTAACTAACTTTTCTTTAGATAACATTATAATTCCATCTTAATCCCAGACTTATTACAGGTCTGTGGCCAGACTATGTGACATGGCTGCTTTGGGAACTGTTTCCTCTGATGGAGCGAAAGTAAACATAATGCGAGAGGTGTTCAAGTCAAACTGGTACTTTGATTGTGCAAAGTAACAGAACACAGTTATGAGAGTAAAAACTCTTTTTATTTCTCTATGTAATTCTCTGCATTCATTGTTCATGGACGTAGGGCCTTTTTAAAAACTTTTGCACCATTCAGATATTTTGCTGCAGATAAGAGCCTCATCACCGTACTGTGCTTAAAGTCTTCATTTTATGTCGGTCCTTTCCGCCCTCAGTCAGGAATTGAATGACTTGAATGACGCCCCTCATATTTGGTCATATTGCATATAAAATGTCAACTGAAGAACATTACGTTTTTATATAGCTGATGTATGAAAAGCAATATGCTCACACTTGTGCTGTTGTACTCAGCACAGCGTTCAGTCTGACAGTGTTTTTGCTTTTGCAGATTTGTTAAATACATGTGTCTGTACACATGAGGATGTGAGAGAGCTGGACAAACTGAAAGACTAAAACTAAATAATCTCTGGGTAGAAATGAAGCGAGGACTAATTCTGTTAATGAAAAGAGAAACAAAACTCAGAAGTCACACACAACTCAGAGTAGTATTTATTATTAGTAATGTGATTGTCAGTGCAGTGCAGATTAGTGCGCACGTCGTTCAGGGTGTTTTTTTTTTTTTTCTTTTTCTTTTTTCCCCTCTTAACAGCTTCCATGTAGGTTTATTTTTTTCCAAACCACATAACTAATTAAGGTTTCTGGATTGAACTTTTTCTGGAAGAGTGTACCAGTTTTGTTAAATAAGATAATAAGGAAATAAATGTACTGATCATGTCATTGATGGATCAGTATTTGTTCAGATTACCAGCATTAAGGCTGGAATATTGACTTACCACATGTAAGGGATGTATTGTAAAGCTTTTATTCCCAGCATTGTAATAAAAACGCAAAATAGGCAAATAAACGGGTTTTTCTACTGTTTTCATGAAAGTGCCGAAGGCTAAAGGTAATCGTTTTTCCAAGTATGTTTTAAATATATTTTTGATATTTATCTGTAGGTCATGTCATAAGCTTCTGTAGAAATGTACAATTGTAAGATGTTTCATTTATCAGCAATCATCATTACTATATTACATTGTTATGGAATTCGCTGCGTCAGAGTAACAATGCATTTTTTTCCTCTTTTTTTGCCCTTCAGGTGCGGTTTATTACAAAGATCTGGCATCCCAATATAAGTTCAGTTACTGGAGCGATATGTTTGGACATTCTCAAAGACCAGTGGTGAGTTCCTCCGGCTGATCGTATGTGCTTTTCCACTGAATGATAACCTTGGCAAAAAAAAACATTATGAGGCAAAACGAGACAAATCCTTTAACTGTATAAAAGCGACTTTGATTCGCATGAAAATTAAATGTGCTGTAATCAAAAATGGTGTCAAAAAAATCACGCTGACATATTCATGTATTCATTTATACACCTCACTTTATTAATACAATGTCAATAAGGTAACTGTCTGATCTTTCACCGTGACCAAAGATAAGAACGATCACCCAGCGTCATATTCAGTACAGGAGAGCACAGATCATTATTCCTAAAGGTTTAAATTAGTGCGAGACTTCAGACTTGTTGAGAACGACCTGTGCCGTGTGTAAGGGTGAGCCGAAGAATATGGCTCACAATCCATGATATCATCACAGTTGTTTTTCATGATGGTTTGTGAGGCTTTTAGTGTTCACACTCTGTGTTAACATTCATCTCTGTGTTAACATGGAGAGCTGTTCATACCTGGCATTATGAGCACGTCTCTGGTGCTCACTCGTGATCAGATTCATATGTGACTTCTTGAGATCAGTCTTCTGCTGCATTTGTTTTCAGGTACAAATATTTTCTAAATCCTTTGTGCTGGCAAACGGTTTTGATTGTGTGGTCAGGTATGACGTTTATAAATCGTCCTGTATAAGTGGATTTTGTTTGGGTAATCTGGCAACCTTGGAGAGCAGGGAGAGGAAATACAATTAGTGTTAAACAATTAATTCAGAGTTGTTGGTAACCGGTTTTGGTTCTTCTGTGGTAACTAAACTGCCTGATTGCATGACAGGAGACTTGGGAAGTCTTAATGAGGATGAAATCAAACATTTTATTTTTGTTTTAATGGCCAGGTAAAATGTCTTGGCATCAGTGATGTCTTCACAAGTGTTCTCATAAACAGATGAACGTGTTTGTTTTAGCTCTGTCTGGCTGTGGTGCTGATCTTCCATGTGATCTGGATATTAGCACCGCTTTTGTGCTGTTTTCCTGTTGGCTGAGCAAATTTATTGTCTTTTCATCATCTTGCCAATCTTGCCTTTGCATATTTTGCAAACAGTCACTTCACTTGTGTCTGTTGCGTAAAACTGTGTAAAATCCACAGATCTAAATTGACCGTGACGATTCTTTATTTCAATCTCTGTACAACTTTAAAATGAAGCACATCAATGAGCGCTTAACAAAAATATTGCATTCACTGCTTAGGAATTACAGTGAAAAAATTTTATAGTCCCATTTTCCATTTTTGAACGCGCGAAAGTAATTGGTTATTTGGCTGAAAAGTAGTTTTATAGCCAGGTGTGGCCTGTTTCTTAGTAACTTCATGACAGATTAAGGAAATCGAATGTCTGGAGGTGATTCCTCAAGTGTTGAATTTGCATTCAGTGTGTCGTTAAAGTGTACAATCAAGACCTGTCTTCTGACTAGGGTTGGGTACCGAAAACCTGTGCCAATACGGCACCGGTACCTATATAACCGGTATGTACCGGACCGAAACAGAACGCGAATTTCCGTGCCTCATTTCGGTGCCACTTAAATGCCTGAACTGTCGATTGAAATATTTGTTCTCTAGATTCATATATTTTTGTAAATTAATAGTTTATTAGATTAAATAAAAAAATTAAAAGCACAAATCATCAGGAAATGAGACCATCCGAGATGCGCGTGAATGCAGCA
>JAQMYG010000013.1:7168067-7178264 GCA_030014215.1 Clariallabes teugelsi
GCACCGTTTTGGCACCGGTACCGTTTTAAAAGTATCGATTTGGCACCGGTATCGAAAAAAACTCAAACGATACCCAACCCTACTTCTGACAGACGATTTTTCTTTAAGATGCAAGACATTTACCAAAATGTTTAGGAGAGAAGAAAATGGAGAAGTAGGAATGAGGAAGGGCTCATGATCAAAACAAGGTGGAGGCAGTGGTGTGGCGCGGGCGTGTACGGCTGCCAGTGGAATTGGGTCGCTCGTGTTTGATGACGATTTTAACCGCTAATATAAGCAGCCGAAAAACTTCTAATGAATAGAGACATATATGTTGACATAATTCAGTCAAATAACAGACCGTTGCTTCACAGTTACAGATGCATAATGATCCAAAATCTACTGCACGAGAAACACAATAACTTCCGAAGGCAGACAGATGGAATGTTTTTAAATGGTCACCTGACCGCAAACACAAGTAAGGTGCTTTTTGCTAAAGAAAAACTGAAGGCAGCTGCACTAAACGCCTGGCAAAGTAGCTCGAGGGAAGAAACTCTGCATATTTCTCGTTGTCCGCGGTTTCCAGACTTCAGGCAGGCATTGAGTGCAAATTATTACAAATAGTGTTTATTTTTTTCCAGTTAGGTTTGAGCTTATAAAAACAGAGACACGTTATAAAGTGTCCGTAAATTGTTGTTAATCAATTTGAATCAAAGCTGAAAGTCTACACTTCAATCACATCTAGATTGCTTCAATCGAATTGCATTGTGGTGGTGTACAGAGGCGTTATTATGAAAAATGATGAACAATGTCCAAATACTTATGATCCTGATTGTAGTAGATACATATAACCACTGTTGAATTAGTTGAGCTCTGTTTCCTCTGAACTGTCTCTGAGGTTTGTGTGTTTTTCAGTGAGAGCACGCGCTGGACCAGTGTTGTTCTGGTCCTAGTCTCATGATACTTAAGATCGTGCTATAAAAGCAGATCACAGAAACATTTAATCACTCCTCATCTAAACTTGTCACATTGCTTAACGCTAATCGTTAAATGTAAAGATCCAGCAACACTAAATTCCCTTAATTTTTTTCTCGATACAAACGTGGTGACGGCAGCACATTTTAACTCCTGTATTAATTAGTTTCTAGCTGTAAACTCTTCACTTGCAGACTCTGAACAGATAAGATGTCTGTTTTGACTGTCACGTGGAAAAGAAACCCTGTCTCCTTCTTTTGTTTAGTTTATCGTTCGGTTTTCATCGTACAGAAGCTGCTTCATGTGTAGATTTTACTACGATCGATTCTGAAATACTTGACCAGGTTGATGCCGTCAGTGGAACGGATGTGTTATGTATGCTCTGCTTTCTTTAAATTTGCTCAAAATAAGAATCATAAAAAACAAAAAAAAAGACAGTTCCTTATGATCCCACTGTCTGCGGAGTGGCACACGGTGTATTGTTCATGGTGACAAGGTCAGAGATTATCGTACACAACACATTCACTCCACGATAACTCGTCCCTTTTTTCATAACCTGTCCTGAGCTTTTCAGTTTCTAATCCTCTTCTAATTCTGTGACTGATATTTAACTAACCGTGACACATTAGACCCTTTTTTTTATTTTATTTTTTTATTAATACAGAGTGCTACTGCTTTGAACCACAGATATTGGAAAAGTAGGAGTGAGACATGGCCGAGTCTGTTTTTTTTTTTGTGTGTGTGTGTACTCTGTTTGAGCATCACTTGCTACACAGTTTACCCCCCTATCAACCCTGTTAAAAGCCAGTTTTTTTTTCTGTGGAATCTGTTTAAGTGAATGTTGTTAGTCTTTCGGCTGCTCCTGTCGAGGGGAGGACATCCGACAAAGTTAAAAAGCGAATTAGGGAAAATGTGTCGAAGTGAAACTCAAAGCTTTTGATATGACACGGGAGATGATTCACAGCACAGTAAGTGTTTTTCCACATCAACGTTTATGACCTAATGTACAAAGTTTATACCAACTTTTAAGAGGTTGTGGTTGTTTCCCTTTGCCTTTCCCTTTGTTTCTTGTGTTACACAGAGAGCGCTGTTCTACCTGCTGATAACGCTGAGCTTTTCCTCCTTACAGTACGTTGTGGTCAAACAGACCAGGTTGCTTTAGTGCTAACACCACTGTAGATCACACTCTCTAGCTACTGTATGTCCAAATGAGCTCCAGGGTGAAGTACTGCTTTCTAATAAAAAAAAAAAAAAAAAACGTTGCACTAACATATGGGTACCTGTTCTCACTCTGACTCTCTGCAGGGCCGCAGCGATGACTCTGCGCACGGTTTTGCTCTCACTCCAGGCTTTACTAGCTGCAGCCGAGCCCGATGACCCTCAGGACGCTGTCGTAGCCAATCAGGTAGGTGTGTGTGTGTACATGGAATGTACTGGACAGATATTTTAGCCCACTGAGTCTTGGAGTAAACTCGTCTAGTGTAGACGTTCAGTCTCGGGCGTCTTCTTAATCCTGACTAATGAACAGAACTGATCAGTAGGGGAAAAAAAAAAAAAAGAAGTGTGTAACTCTGTGGTGTTTGTGTATCACTTTGTCCTTTGATTTATTTCAGTATAAACAGAATCCTGAGATGTTCAAACAGACCGCTCGGCTCTGGTCTCATGTTTACGCCGGCGCACCCGTCTCTAGTCCCGAATACACACGCAAAATAGACAAACTCTGCGCCATGGGCTTTGACAAAGTAAGTACCTGAAATAAACACACAACTGTCCATGTCAGGATTTTTAACTTGTGTGCTGCAACAAAATGTATTTAGGTCATTATGAGGGGAATTCGTCTATTTATTTATCTAGTGTGTTTTTATTTATTTACGTAATAAACATTATAGCTGTGCAGTGTGTCCTGACACTAGTAAGTACTCATGGGCCACTTTTTCGTTAAATACACCTTGCCGGTACAGTGTTAGACTCCTTTTGCCTTTAGTGCTGGAAAACTTCCGTAGAGATTCTGGTCCATATTGACTTGATTGCATCACTTTAGTCGCTGCACGTCCATGATGTGAATTTCACGCTCCACCACGTCCCCAAAGGTGCTCCATCGGTTTGGGGTCTGGTGACATCGAGGTCATTTGAGTCATGTGACTTCACTCCCTCACTCACTGAAGTCATTTGATCCCTGTCAACACGTCGTCATGTCTGAGATACTTGGAACTTTATTTAGTCGGGGGGGATAAAACCCTAAAAGTGATTGTCTTCCAGTGTCATACTGTAAATTGCTGTTTAAAGTCAAAATACATGCACTGCACTAGATTTCAACCATGCCTAATAAGCTGCTTGATTCTGTCATTTCTCTCTCTCTTTTTTTTTTTTTTAAATTGCAGAACGCAGTAATAGTAGCTTTGTCTTCGAAGTCGTGGGACGTGGAGACGGCAACAGAACTTTTGCTCAGCAACTGAGACTTCACACATCATCTTTAGGCCACAATTTCACAATTCACCTTTCATCCCCCATCTAAGCGCATGTATTGAGATCAGCCCCGTGTAAACAGAACAAAGACTTGGCCTGGTCCGTTCCAGGTTTAAAAAATCCGAGTGTGCACACATCATGGGGGATCACCAGTAAGAGACGACTTAGAAATCCCACAGCTAACGCAAATTCCTCACTAGCTCGAGCCAAATTACACGATGAAGCAAGAAAGCACCTCGTCACCAACTGATTTCGACCCTGCCGCCGTACAACTGTGCAGTTGTTGCTGTTTAAACGTCTTTTTAAAAGCCATACGATGGCATCTTCCACTTTTCTCTCATGCCTGTGGTCCATTTTCTGAAAAGAACCAAAATGAAGGGAAGCCTGTATGACTGACTGCCACTTTAGATGCTCCAAAAGAAAAAAAAAACAGCTGCTTGCATGGGTGAAAGAAAGATCGTGTGTATACATGGGTATATTAAAAGGTGTGTGAACATTCAGGATAAAGAACAAGGGGAGGGAGTGATCGTTTTTCTAAGTGTGTACATTGCAGGGGGGGACGTTTTGCCAATTTGCTAAGAAGGAGAAAGTTGATTAGGACAGAGCATCCTTCACTGTTTGCATAAAACTTAAACATTTACACAAACCTGATGTCGATAATTGGCCAGATGATATGGTGTAATATAGAACATTTGATTTCTGATTTTTGGTGTATGGTTGAATATTTCTTCCACTCCTGGAACGAAGGGGATTAAAATGATTTTTAATTTGTTGAGCCTTATGTTAGTGTAACTTCGTAATTATTTTCGGTGTGACATTGTATTCATGCTGCCTTTTCTGATTTTCCCTTTGTTGACTGCTCGAAATCCTCTTGCAGAAATTTATTATGAAATTATATATTTTTTGCACCACTAACTTTGTAGCAGCAGCAGTTTCATCAATTATGCAAAAACAAACTTTAAAAAAAAAAAAAAACCTTGAGTAAGAGACTTCTGACTGGAAATGATTCTGAAGCCAAATTTGTCTAATTTCAGTAAATATTCTTGACATAACTTTTCTGAAGGTTTGGATCAGTTACTTCAAAGTATCCAATACATTTCTCTCATATAATCAGACACAGACTGTTCCAGGGAATAAACATCACTCAGATTTAAAATAGCAGCAGGCTTAGAAATACAGTCGAGTGTATTATTACTATTGACTTATTGTTTTTCTCCCTCCCTGAAAAAGATGATGGATTTGCTTAAATTGTTGTTGCCTTTTAGATTCCAAGGGGGAAAAAAACATGAGCTACATATCGAATGTGCTGAAGCAGAATGTCTAACTCTCTCATCCATGTTCGAATCCTTAAAATAGCAGGATTAAATTCAACTTCCTATGCGGAAGAAAAACACCATGTCAAACTGAACCATTCTCACTATTGAGTGTGTGCACTCTCCCTCTCTCACACACACACACACACAGCCTTTCACTTGTACATAACAGCAAGTCTCTTACTTTAATTATTGGTCATCCTCTCAGTGCACCATTGATGGCTGGGTTTCTGTTTTGTATGAAAAACAAACAAACAAAAAAAAGTCTGTCTTCCTGTAGTAATGACTGTGTTCAATATTGCACGAAGAAACAGCTAAAATGGGTGGGAGGGGAGAGGGGCGATCTGTTAGGAAGTGGGAAAAAAAAGTCGAAATTTAAGCAATCTGTACAAGCATGGTTATTTATTGTGAAACTATCATTTCTTTGAATAAAAAATGCTTGAAAAATGAAAAGGTGTGTGTATTTCATTGTTTTTTTGTTTCATTTAACAGACAAACTAAGGATAAAACAGACCCATCCTAAAAGAATGAAACAGTTGAAAAAAATTTAAGAAAAAAAAAAAAAACACTTTCAAACCATTACTTTTTTTTTTTTTTTTTTGAATGCAGAACAATGGCTCCTGCATCAGAACATTTCTCAGTTCAAAATTGTCTGTATAAAAATTCTACAGCATCACTCGCACCTCTGAACTGAGAGGAAGGAGTACGAGAAGCCCAATTCTTGCATTTTTATGCTTTGTACAAAACAGGATAATAAAAAAAAAAGAGCAAATATTTTCTCTGCCGTGTTTGATTAAATCAAGGAATTTAACTGCAAGTTCTGAACTTGCATACAATGCAGTTAAAGAAATGTGAATAACTAGCCTAACTGCTTTGAACCTAAAACCACATACACAAGTAGAGAAATGCCACATCTGCAACAATAGAGCAGGATTTCATAGATTTAACTTCATATACAGATTTGGGATTTTTTTAAAAAATGCAAAAGGACGTCTGATCTCAGACCAGGCCAGATTCTTTCCTGGTGTTAATATAAGGGATACCGTTCTTTAAAAAAAAAATAAAAAAAAAAATTCATTACAGTAACCATTACATGTTTCCTGTCCCTGAACGCATTTTCTGTTTTGCACAGAAAGAAAAAGTCTGTTAATGTGACAAAAAGGCAGGACAGACTGGAACAATCCAGCAGAGCAGGAGAGAGAATGCACAGGAACCAACAAATCTTTCCAGGCATTTAATAAGCAATGGTAGATTAAAACTATCTTTTACTTTCAAATACTCATTTTTAAAAATGGCTCCAGACAGTGTTAAAGAAATCAAACATCATAAGAGAGAGAGAGGGGGGAGGGGGTAGGGTGGGAGAACAGTGTCGTGTCTGTGTATCGTAGCGCTCAACAGAATCCAAACATCTCAATCCTCGCTTGTTTAAAGTTGAGGGCTGCAGAACAGTTCAGATGGTGTGTCGATGTGTGTGCACTCACACACACACACACACTTCTGTTTTCAAGTAGATGTGTGGAGTTTCGTGTGTGTGCAGTTCACGTCAGAAGTGAAAGAGCGTTTGAGTGTGTAACGGGGCACGTGTAGGGCAGTTAGGCTGTACAGCCGGACGTTTGTAGACCGTCGCTTTACCTGCGAGAGAGAGAGAGAGAGAGAGAGAGAGACAGATGTACATGAGCGTTTTCACACATACAACACACTTCGTTCATGCTAACGCATCAGTTGTAACGCTAATTAAAGCCTTTTCTGATACTCATAGTTAGGCGACACTGGCTGATGCTCTGTTTATCATCTTGTAACCCGTCTGAAACTCACTGCCAGCTGCTCCTGTCCTGCTCCATGGACACGTCGTCCTCCTCCTCCTGTCTTTCTCGGGTCCTCCGAGCTGGTGGGTTTGCCCTGATCCTCAACTAACTGTCTGACAGAAAGGAAGCAGTCTGGGCTCGATAACGGATCTCTTTCCGTTTCTCCTTCACTTCCATATGCTAGCTGATGTTGCGCTTTATGGCTGAACAGACTTTCATCAGGTTTAGCTAGCCTCGTCGCTTTTGGGAAAAGGCGCCTGTAGCCACAGTCACATAATTACAGTCATGTTCACTTTCAATGGAACCTAAACAATAAGTAAAACCTGACACTGCACTGTAAACAAAAACAAGAATGTATCTACCTCTGTAGGTCAATCTGCCTCTGTTGTCCCGCCCGCTTGGAATCTGTTTCTTTCTGTTGTTTTGGTATCTTGCCACTGATTGGTTCGGCTGAGCCTGTCGAGGTGGAATCCTGGGAGGGTGTTGCCCTCTTCCTGCCCCGCCCCGCTCCGCTCCCAGGTGTAGTCGTGACCTCCTTGTCTTTATTGGCTGCTGCTGCTGCTGGGTTTTTTGGGGGTCTCCCTCTGCGGGGTTTGTTAGGGGGAGGCTGTGACGCCGCGACAGGGTTCGGGGTCACGCTGTTCTCCGTCCCCTCGGTCGCCGGAGCGTTGCGCTTCCTCCCGCTCGCCTGGGCCGGCGTTGTTGCTTCGTCCTGAGAGAGAGAGAGAGAGAGAGAGAAGAAAATGTAAAAAAGGAAACGCAGATAAATCAGCTCAACTAGCCCGACACACACACACCCTGATTAATGGGTACAAACGGTGAGATCAGGATAAACAGTGTTTCAGTGGATGTTCAGCAGAAGCAGATTCTACATTAATCTTTACCGAGTCTAAAGCCGTAAACAGCCGGATTACAGGGTGCAAGACACTAAAGAGAAAAATTTTCAGGTATTTAGAAAAAAATATTCACTTAAGCCCAACATCTCTCCCTGACCGCAAACACACTGAGGAGCTCTGATCACAAGTGCATGCATTGTTTCTATTTTGAGTACTGCTGCTCCTTAAAAACAAACAATTCCTCCTCCAATAACAACAAAAAAAAAACAAACAAAAAAAAAAAACACATAACTGGTTAGTGATCCAAAAGCAAAACTTCTACATTTTACCAGATTTCACACACATTACTTGTTTAGAAAATATGTAAGGCAGAACAATCATGTTTTTTAAAAAAAATATAAAAACGATTTATTAGTTCATCATTCATGTAATTCTTCAATCTTTCCTGGTCAGGTGATGTTAATTAATTGATAGACGCTCTGATAACACTGCACTTGCATGGCGGGCACTTTGTATAATTAAAGCTTTTAATGGGACACGTTTCTTGTAAAATCCTGTCCTGGTCCCCAAACAGTCCAGACTGACAGAGATGTACAGGACACGACGACCAGAGACCACACAATCCTGTTCTGCACAATTTCTGTATGATCTGCTCCATAGCCAGATGTTTTACAGGACTGGAAAACCGTAGCTAAACACTGGATATTGTCTGAGCCTGAAAAAGCCTTTTTTTAAACCATTATCTCCAGTAAACAATCGACTCTGTCTTTCAATTCTCTGAAGATTTCTCATACGCTTAACTTCTACTTAGCAACAATTTAAGTACGTGGACTTTTTATACTATTCGCATTTGCAACCAATTCCAAAGATAGAAAGGAGCAAAATACTGCAAATAATATATGCGTTTGGTGACTCGTGGATCTTCTGCGCTTCATGAATAAACTCACCTTCTTCCCGCCGTCTGCTTTCACGATCTGTGGATTCTCCTCATTCTCTCTTGCTCCTGCCTCTGATGCATTAGAGCTCACGTCCCTTAATCAGGAGGAAATATAAAGAAGGTTGAGTGTGTTTATTCATGGTAGTGAGCTCAAAGAAATTACAAAAATCAGCTTAATGTGTTAATCTCTTGAGAACACATTAGCATGTTATGCTGGTCAATAAAGTTGTAAATTTAAAAACACAAAAGAAACTAAACAAAACTTAGTTCCATACTTGTTCTTAGGAGTTGCTGGAGAGATGGGCTGGGAGTTGGTGCCGGCGTTGCTTCCCGTGTTGGAAACCGCGCTTTTAGTATAAGGTCTGCGTACTGTAGTTACCACTAAAGGCTTGTTCACGGCTCCTAACACTCCTGTCTGCTTCGGCTGTTGCTGTAATAAAAGAAACCAACACATTTGTTAGTAAAACTGAAGAGTAGTAGCAAGTCAGAGACACTTATTTTTCATAATGCTACGTCTTATTTTATATAACGATGATAGCTCGGGATTATAAACTGCTCAAAAGTCATGATTTAAACTTTCAATTTTTATACATACAGTAAATATATTTTTTATACATAATGTGATTTATATATACAGTATCTGCCACATCTGGAGCTCACCTGAATTTTTCCAGTGAGCAGGACGGTTCTGGCCTCAGCAGAGAGATAGTCCTTATCGTTGATGAAGTCCTACAGGGAGAAAGACAACAACTCTTAGTGTTTTTATCCCAATTCTCTTCCCTGGAGAAAGCAGGTGAAGGCCAGGATGTGTTTAGAGGTTTTTAAGACACGAAGCCAGCCACCATAGTATAGTTATATATAAAACAAGGCAATGTTAAATAATACTGATGTTTCAAGTGTGCTAATTAGCAGCTAACTAACTGTTCTGGGGAAGTCTTTGACTTACGAACGTGCTCCCGGAACAGAACTCGTTCGTAAGTCTGATTTGTTCTTAAGTCCGACAAAGTGAGTCTTGTACTTTACATTGTATGTTCGTGTTTATTTTGTCAGCTGTTTTAAATTTTAGTCTTCGTCCTGTCAATCTTATCCTATTTTTGCTTAGTCAAGTTTTAGTCAACTAATAGTCTGGACATTTTAGTCTAGTTTCAGTCAAAAGAACCTTTAAGTATTTTAGTCTAGTTTCAGTCAATTAAAACGTTTTAGCAATAAGACTATTAATTAACCCTCAAGTCAATCTAATCCAGCCAAAACCATTTTTAAAAGGTTTTTCACAAAATAATTATGCTAACCTTTTAAATTAAATTTTTCATCTGATGTTTTCAGCTAATTATATTCATTTTTAACCATCACAACAACTGCTGCATGTCCACAATTGGAGCAATATGGACAGTGTTTGTAACTTTTTTTAATATGAATTTACACACTTGGACTGTTGTAGCTCCTATGGGTCACAATCATTTGCTAACCTATTAGCTTAATTAATGTTTGTCAATGGTTTAACTATAAACTAAACTACATCAACATAATTATATTAACATGTGGTAACAATCACCACAAAGAGGCTGTAAAACTGGGTAATTATTATGGTATGCCCTGATCCGTCTCTTCAGGTTTTTCCCAGCAATTGTGTGCCGACACTGTTTCCCCTCCGAGATTACTGCACATCAGCTTTTTCCCTCTGGTTCAATATAAAGAGTAATACTGCTGTGATGATGAGTTAAATACGACTGAGCTGCACGCACAAACGCACTGTGACCCTGGAAAATTATTGTGAAAATTATATGTTGACGAAATTAAAGACAGGTGCTTTCAGGGATTAAAGTGAAAAAAAATCTTCTGACTGAACTTTTTTTAGGCCAAGCCATAACAATCCTTTAACAAACACT
>JAQMYG010000013.1:7221372-7239368 GCA_030014215.1 Clariallabes teugelsi
TGTTTTAGTCAAGACCTTTATAATTATTCTACCATCATCACTCAGTGAAGTTTGGCCCATAATCTGTTAACTACTAAAACCCCTATCTCACCTACGCGGTTTTGCGCGGTGGCCGTAAGTACGGTTCATCATGATTCACCGCGAGTTTTTTGAAAAAATAACTGAGTACTTAAATGGCGGACTTAACTCGTTAGATTACTCGTTACATCAAAAATGTACACCCAACACTGGTCAGGACATACCAATAGTGGTCCAAGGAGGGAAAACTGGTGAACAGGTGACAGGGTCATGGGTGGCCAAGGCTCACTAATGCACATGGGGATTGGCCTATAAAGTCCAATTTAAAAAAGAGCTACCGTAGATCAGTTAATGCTGGTTATGATAGAAAGGTATCAGTTCACATAGGTCATTAGTGTTTATGGAGGCAAAGGGGGGACCTACTCAATATTAGTGTGTGTATATTACAGACAGATTAAAAGTCTGGGGACATGTACTTTTTGGTGCTTATTGATATAAATTTTAATATTTAACTAGTAACTTGTGTATTAAGCAATCAGGGAAAATTTTATTTAGCTCTGTTTACATAGTTGGCAAGTGCACAGATCTCATGATGTAAATGACTGACTGATCATCAAGAACACTATTATGGCTAAGGGCTTTTAATTTTTATTTATTCAATATTGTGTGTCATTTTTTGCTGCAGTGTTTGTTGCTGATGTCTGCTTTAAGCAGTTAACTCCTTATTTTGGAGTTGTTGCTTGTATTGCAGGAATATGCTGTATAGCCACCTCTTTTTACCCCCACAGAGCATCTGCCATCTGCTGTGTTTTGATTGTCAGCAACTTAGAAAATCTGATCGTTAGGTTAACCTCAAATTCATGATACAAGATATTGCATATGTGCCACTTTTAATCTCGATCTTGATTAGTTATTTTTTGCTAATTTTGTTTTACAGACAGCCTTCAGTAAGCCGCCCTGACTTGGTGGGTGACTCTGGGATTGGTAAACCTGGTAGCTATCTCTCTTCTTCCCTGCCGGATGTTTCATCAGTCGATTATAAATTTAGTTCTACTTCAGCAAACGTGGGTGCAGCAGAAAGCATGTTTGGATCCCATGGTTCTAAGGAATGTCTGTCCTCCCAAGAAAATGTTACAGAACTGATTGAAGCTCCAGATGCTGAGCTGTTAGATGGAGCAGACTTAGACTGGGAACTGGATGCCTGTATGGCAGTTTCTGGACAGAATGACTGCAACATAAATAAAGATCTTGACCTGTTTGAAGCAAGGAACTTGGAACAGCCAGTGATGTTTGCAGAGTCGATTGGCCAGCGGGTAAAGAGAACAAGGGAGCAGAACAGAACTCCAGATGTGGATGCTAGCTCTCTAAACTGTGACTTTGGTGATTCTGTAGAGAAATCAAGTCAGAGTGATCCTGTGGGTGATTATACTGGGGATGATGTTAGTTTGAATACAGAACAGCTCGAATTTGTGGGTGATTGGCCCTCTGAAAGCCTTGAACAACGTCGGCAACGGAGTCGAAAGTCAGCATCTGAAACAGTGAGAAACAGTAAAAAAGATGAGGAAATGTCAAATCTTGAGGAAGAGACAACCAACAATGACAGTAAATGTTCAAAACATTTAAATTCAGAAACCTCAACTAAGACAGAGTTCCAGAAGCTTCTAGATCTTCTCCAAGGAGACAATAACCAACTTAATCAAGAAACAACTCAGGACTTCCAACCCTTAAGTGGGGACGGGCATCACTCAAGTTTGGTGACTAAGTTGCAGCCAGTCCTCCCTGACTGTGTCCTTGATTTTAAGTCTGAAAGATCCAGTAATCCAGGTCAAGGTAACGCTCATTCTCCAAATTCCATCAATGACCTTCGAGGCAATCAAGATGAGTTTTCCAATAGGGGTACAAAAGAGGAATGTATAGATGTAAATACTCCAGTAAATGTTGGAAAGAGTCTGGAGATTGATTCCGAGCAAAAAGATAAACCAAACCCTAAAACTTGCTTGTCAGGAAGTGAGGTGGAGTATAGTTCTGAATCCAGCCAGGAAAGAAGGAAAGTTCCCAGTCGGAGAGCAGGAAAAACCTGCAAACTGGCACTTACATTCACGCAACAAAGCCCTTCATCATGTCCTCATGCTGGGTCTCCAGTTATCTCAAGGCAGCAACCAGTGCAGAATCCTTCACCAGAACTGCTTTTCACAACATGCCACAGTGCTTTTGCCCAAACAGAACCTCAGGACTTTGCCCTCTTATGGCGAATTGACCAGCAAAAATCTTTTGCATCAGAGTCCGACAGCTGTACCAGGCAAATGGTTGTTATGAAGGGAAACGCATTGCGCTTTGTTCCAAAAATAAATAAAGAGAATTCCTCTGAGCAGCAAGTGATACCGTACCGTGTGTGTCATGAAAAAGGCTCACAGGTAGAGGAGAACGACTTGAGAGAATTACCCCTCAAACAGCACAATCTGGAAATACTTAGCCGCCATTTTACACATGTTCCCAAGGAGACTCTGGAGGACTTGTATGAAAAGTGTCACCAGGATATGGAGTGGACAACCAACTTGCTGCTTGATTCGGGTGAAAATCTTTGCAGGGATGATGAGGAAAACGTTTTAGATCAAGCTGCAGAGGGATGTGATTTAGTTCACAGTGCTCAGAAAGAGTCGGTGACGGAGGAGTTGTTTGAGCTAAAAATGGACTGCACAAGAGACACAGTATTAGAAGAGCCTGTCAGTGATTGGGAAAACCTTGCTGTTATGGTATCAAGTAGCACCAGCTCGACTATGAGCATTGTTGATGGAGAACCTGAGAGTGGTAATGACCAGGACATCAAACATTTAGAGCATCAACCTGAAGAATCAGGTCAAAGGGAAACACTTGAGTGTGTGTCTGAACCTTCCTCTGTAATACACCCCAATGAACCTGTTGGAGAGGATAAATCTGTAAAGGACACCATACAGCCAGAGTTGGAACATGAAGTCTTGCAAACTGAGGTATTTGAAGATTATCTAGATGAAGGACTTAAGGATGAAGCGGAAGGTGGCACAGCGACCGAAGAGGACGTAAATGACATAACACTGGCACAGCTTAAAGAGATGGAGCACAAGCAGGAGGAACAAAGAAAGGAACAAGAGAAAGAGAGAAGGGGTCAGCGGAAAAATGGGACAATGAACATTCAGACACTGGAGCTGAAACTAACCACAGAACTTGCCCTGCAGCTCACTGAGTTGTTTGGGCCTGTAGGGATCTCCGCAGGTAATTAGCTCATCTTGACTGTGCTTTCACACAGAAAAAATTTTAAACTTGTGTTGAATTTTAACCTCTACGTGCATTCTTCTGCATTTCTTTTGTTAAACATTAAAGACATTTGGCTTTAAGAACAAAAGATGAATGTGATACAACAAACCAGGCCTTTGTAATCTCAAGATTACACTGAGGATGCAAAATTGCAGAGGGATTTTTGATTTCTTAAACTGGTCAGCTGTGACGATGCCGTAAAATGGTTGATAGCTTTCTTTGGGACATCATATTGAGTTATATCACGTTCAGTGACATTACATCACGTGGTATCACATTGAGTGGCATCATAGTGTCATGCTTTTTTTCCAGCATCTGGGGCTTTTTGGAGGTTTTAACATAAAATTCCCCCTTTTCTAAAATTATATCATAATAGTATTGGTATTGGATTGCCCCATTTAAATGCAAAGTGCTTGGGCCCGTTCATCGTTGTTTGCAACTATATTTTTAAGCAAGGAAAAAATTTTAGAAAAGGGGGAATTTTATGTCGCCATGCCCCTGACTACAGAATTTTGGGTAAATCCAATCGCCTGCTTACCTGCACAAAAGTAAAAAACCTATTGATCAGTTGACTCCCAGTCTCGATGCACTTCTCTGGTCTACACTAGATGCCCTGTGAAACTTTCTAGTGAGCTTTCTGAAAAAAAGAATAGACAGGAAATAAATGGTGCATCTCCACATTTGTTTAATCTGAACAATATATTAGTTTTTGGTTACACCCAATATCTTATAGGATTAACAGCACCTTACTAAGATGCCTTTCATTGACTTAATTTGTCCCTTAATTTGTTTATTTTAAACAATATGGAAAAGTAAGGAGACAAACGACGCATAAAATACACACACAAAGCAGCATGTTCGAACATTTGTACAGTACATCTTCTGTATGTGATTATAGGTGAATTCTCTCCAGAAAACTGCTCAGTGATGATGGACCTTAACTTAGCCAAACTCCTGCATCAGAAATGGAAAGAAACTATCCAGGTAAAGAAGAAATAAAGTAAGTTTTCGTAAAAGATTAAATGGAGCAGGCAAAAATTTACTTTAAGACGTTTTTTTTTTTTTTGTAGGAGAAGCACAGACAAGCCGCTCTCTCGTATCATCTACTGCAAGAGAGTAAGTCGAGATATAGTCTAGTTTTTACAATTGAATATTTTCATTCTCATTGTAAATGTTGATTTAGTGTAATTTGAATTATGAGTGTTAATTTTACTTTATGGTAAATTCGATTTACAGACAGTTGTAATAAGCATTTCACTACATGTTGTACTGTATTGTGTGTTGTTGTGTACACTTAGAATATGATTTTTTTAGACAGACATGCTTGTGTCGAGGTGTCTCCGTGCCTCCCACTGTTCCCTCACTGTTTTTTGTCCTGCACTCACCCAGGTTCCGTACACTGGGGCGACGCACAGCCAGCCGAGGCCGAGCTGTGGGACTCGGCCGCTCAGTTTCTGATCGGTGCAGATGGATATTCATCACTCGGTTACCAGTCCGCTGTCCAAGAAGGCTTTCCATTCATGGACCACTGGAACGTGTCCCGCCCTCCAGTTTCTCTCAGGGACATCATGCTCGAAGAGCAGGTGTTACAGGAAAGTTTAGAGAAGGTCAGTCAATCAGTCACACAAACCTAATTCCTTTAAAACACACAAGCCACTGTAACATATATATTTTTTTTAAATTAGTCAGCTTTTTGAATTAAAACATTTTTGTCCGTGGTTCCTGTGTGCAGTCCAGGTTAAGTCGCTGGGATCTGGACAAGAAAGATGGAGCGGCCATAGTGAAGGAGAAACAGCTGTTTGCTCTCTTCCCCACTATTGACCGGCACTTTCTAAAGGACATCTTCAGAGACCACAAGTATGATAATTATTTATTATTTAAGATGTTTTTTTCACACTTCACACCTGACTCATGATAAAAAAATAAAATAAAAAAAAGGGGTTACTTTAAAGAGAGTTAAAGCTGTAGTTTCACTTTGATTTTCCTTACGAAGCTTTAGGTGACATTCAGTCAGAACTGAGTCTACAGTGTTTACAGGAATTCATTTCCACTGGACCTTATTTATCAAGCTATACAGTGCCTTCCTTGCAAAAGTATTCATACTCCTTGAACTTTTCTGCATTTTGTCGTTACAACTACAAACATAAATGTATTTTATTGGGATTTTATGTGACAGATCAACACAAAGTGGCACACAATTGTGAAGTGGAAGGAAAAGGATAAATGGTTTTACAAATAAATGGTTTTACAAATAAAAATATGAAAAGTGTTGCATGCATTTATATTCATCCCCTTTACTCTGAGACATGTAACAGAAATCCAGTTGAACCAGCTGCCTTCAGAAGTCACCTAATTAGTCAGTAGCGTCCTGTGTGTAATTTAATCTCAGTATAAATACAGCTGTTCTGTGAAGCCCTCAGAGGTTTGTTAGAGAACATTAGTGAACTAACAGCATAATGAAGCCCAATTAATACAACGGTCAGGTCAGGGATAAAGTTGTGGAGAAGTTTAGGTTATAAAAAAATATACCAAGCTTTAAACACCTCACGGAGCATTATTCAGTCCATCGTTAGAAAATGGAAAGAGTATGGCACAACTGCAAACCTACCTAAGACATGGCCGTCCACCTAAAGAACTCTGGAGGATCTGCAGAGATCCACAGCTCAGGTGGGAGAATCTGTCCACAGGACAACCATTAGTCGTGGCCTTTATGGAAGAGTGGCAGGAAGAGAGCCATTGTTGAAAGAAAGCCATAAGAAGTCCCGTTCGCAGTTTGTGACAAGCCACAGCAAACATGTAGAAAGAAGCTGCTCTGGTCAGATTAAAGCAAAATCAAACATTTTGGCCCATGTGTGGCAGAAATCATGTTGTGGGGATGCTTTTCTTCAGCAGGGTCAGGGAAGCTGGTCAAAGTTGATGGATTGACTTGAAGACGGAAGACGTTGATGGAAGACTTGAAACTGGAACGGAGGTTCACTTTCCAGCAGGACAACAACCCTAAACATACAGCCCGAGCTTCAATGGAATGCACATGGATATCTAAGCATATCCATGTGGCACTTAGTGTTAGTCCGTCACCTAAAATTCCAGTAAAATAAATGTTTGCTTATGGTTGTAACATGATAAAATATGGAAAAGTTCAGGGGGTATAAATACTTTTGCAAGGCACTTTATATAAATGGACATATATTTGTAAATTGTATATATGACCATTTATACACAAGAAATGTTGTATTCTGTATTAATAGACAAAGTTTAATTATTTTAATGGCATTGAAGAAATATTACATATAAAAAATTAAGAACAAAAAGAAATAAGCAGCCAAATCAATAATGAAGAAGAAACTTTGTCATATAAGTAGTTGGTGTGTGTGTGTGTGTGTGTGTGTGTGTGTGTGTGTGTGTATGCTAGCCTCAAACCAAACAGGTGCAAATTGCATTATTGATATTATTAGACGATCTTTAATGACTAGTGATTTCTTTCTGTAGGATGTACGCTGGCTTATGTATTGCCATGGTATCTTCTTTTAATGCCATGCACTATGTAATCTGGGTCACTCCTGTCCATGCTACTGCTACTGGAATCATTTAAAGACGCTTCAAACAACAATACTCCCAAGCCTTCTGTATGACATCATGCATCTTCTTCAATACTGTACATCTGGGGTTACTGGACATCAAAAGCCTTATTATGCAAAGACTTTTGGGATAAAGAGGAGAATTTAATTCATTTTGCAAGCAAGCGTTATTTTTTCTCTCTTCACATTTTGCAGAAATTGGCATACAGTATTTGCTTTAAACTTGAACTCATGTCTCTTAGACATTCTGTGCTCTGAGCTTTTCCAAGATGTCACCGGTGAGGATGCAGTTTCTCTCCATATTTTGGCCTTTTAAGGTGCTCTTGCTTCACTGGTTGTGCTCCTAAATGATGATCATTCTTGTAGATCCAAATCAAAAGTACTCATGAGAAATTCAGCTTTTTTGTTGTTTTGCGCTTTCTGTTCTGCAAGTGTTTTACTGTGTGAGTTTTGAGTGTTGCGAAAGGCAGATCACCTGTGCCGTGCATGTGTCCAGTAATTTACAGATGATTGATTAGCATTTACCAACATACTATATATATGTACAGTAAAACATTTTTTTATTTGGTTTGGTACGAAACATTACTCGGGTAATTGGGCAACCTTGCTAATAGATTATTAAATAAGAAACGTGTTCCAATGTATTTTTAATCTTTAATATGTTTTAATACAGTTACTCCCTGGAGCAGACTGAACAGTTTCTACACACCCTGTTGGACGATGAACCTGTGAGAACTGTAATAGCATCTGAATCTGCCCCGGACAGTAATGAAAAAGGTAGAACACCTAGCAAAGAGAGGGTAAGGACACATTCAGTATCTCTAAGCGCTTGATAATCATGTTATAATGTTTGTTGTATTGATAAATATTTATTATTTAATATGTTGAACTTTAAACTTCAGCCTTGTTGTCATTTATTGTACTTGTATTTCTTTATATTTAGGGCCCAAGCACTATGACATCAGGCTATTACATCATCAACGCTATGATAGTGGTGATGTCAGAATGTAGTGATGTCATAGTGTTCGCAGCGCCCAATTGTTTTTCTAAGAATTATTTTGTAGGGTCCAAGCACTAGGACATCAGCCCTATGTCGTCATAGTGTGTAAAGGACCCTATTGTTTTCCTCAGGATTATTATTTTTTTTCCACCATTAGGGGCTTTTTTAGCGGGGAGGGCTTAACATGCTCAAAAACTCATGAAAATTGGCAGCCATGTTGGAATCTGCTGCCATTAGGATGCCTGACAGTCTGGGCCCGGGCGTGGCTCGAGGCCCTCACACGAGCTCATTGAACTATACAACTTTTACATTGCATGTCATGGGCTCAACTCAACAGGAAATCAGTTATTTTGCACCCGAAGGAATTTGACACACTCTTCCTAGGGAATTTATACGATCGCCACCAAACCGGCCTGTGATCTAAAGACATTGAGGATGCAAAATTGAAGAGGGATTTTTTATGCCCGCTCATCGTTGCTTGCAGCTATAGTTATTTATTTATTTTATAACATCCAGGGCTTTTTTGGGGGTCTAAATATGCTCAGAATTCATGAAAATCAGACAGGTTGGAATCTGATGCCATTAGGATGCCTGAACGGCCAGGATTTTGCTTCATGGCTCATACACACTTGCAAAAGTGTACACGCAAAACCTGCGTTATACTTGCAAAACCCGGTACACGTTTAGACCTCATTGAGCCGAACAGTTTTCGCGTTCCATATGATGGGGACAGGAAGACAGTTATTTTGTGTCATTTGCAAAATGCACCCAATGGAATTTACAGTATATGATCGCCACCAAACCGTGCCTGAGTGATCTCAAGACATTAAGCATGCAAAACTGCGGAGGGATTTTTGGTTTCTCAAACCTTGTCGATGCCTTAAACTTATGTCACAAAGAGGTTAAGAACTTTGTGTGAGACATCATATTGAGTGACATCACATTGAGTGATTTAAACGTGTGTGTCCACTATGTCCATTGTCTTTCTGGTGTGCTCAGGGGTGCGATGGCGAAGAGTGCTTGGGCCCGATCATCGTTGCTTGCAACTATATTATTATTATTATCATTATTAGTATCTAGTGCATTTATGATGCCGGCTTTATTTCGTAATGAATAACTGTGTTTCATTATGTTCCTTGTCGGTTGGCAGAAGCAGAAGAATGAGATAGATGTGGCACAGTTCCAAGACATAGAAGATCCAGAATACATAGACTTTCGTACAGAAGCCATGCTTCAGAGACAACGGCAGCAGGAGTGTTTTGATAAAGCTGCCGAAGCCTACAGACAAGGACGCAAGGACATCGCCAGCTTCTACGCTCAACAGGTCTCATACACACTTTAATGGTGCAGTCATGGACTTATGACTTATAATTTCTACCCAGTTTAAGCTCCTCCTGTTTAAATAATCTTTATCATTTTAAATGTAACATTAACAGCAGAACTGTAGCACTAACACACTGTTCCGCTGACACACATACTGTATAAAAAAATAAAAATAAACTGGTCACATTCAGTGTGTGTGTGTGTGTGTGTGTGTGTGTGTGTGTGTGTGTGTCTGCCTGCAGGGTCACTTACACGGGCAGAAGAAGAAGGAGGCGGACCATCGTGCAGCCGTGCAAATATTTGAACGTGTTAACTCGACCCTTCTGCCTCAGAATGTTCTGGATCTGCATGGACTGCATGTCAACGAGGCTCTGCATCACTTACAACAGATTCTCACTATGAAAACAGTGGGTGAGTGAAACACACACGCTGACACTCAGATCCTCTAAGACAAGTAGGTTCACGAGTCAATAGGAAAAGTTTGTATTTAAAAAGTTTCATTATGTGAGTCACATCGGCGGGGTTTTTTTCTTTCTTGTTTTTTTTTTTAATATCGCCGTCTTGATCTTTGCGTTTGTGTAATATACTTCCTGTTTCCTGTTAGAATGGCAGCAGGGCTTGTGTCGTCCCCAGCTGTCAGTCATTACCGGGAGAGGCAACCGCAGCCAAGGAGGCGTGGCTCGCATTAGGCCTGCTGTTCTCGACTACCTCAGGAGCCACCATTACAAGTACACACACACACACACACACACACACACACACACACACAAATATAAATATTATGTAGATTTTTTTTTTAAATAGAATTTTAACCCCTGACCTTCTCTCCGTCTCTCAGGTACACAGAGCCTAAGATGGGTTTGGTGGTCGTCATGCTGCAATGTGCTGAATATTAGCTGCTGCTGTGAATTGAAGATGGGAGATTTCTTCTTTTGTACACGTTAAAAGAATGAACACATTTACGTTGTTACTCTTTTTTGCTCAGACTTGACCTTTTGTTCATATTTTTTATTGTCTCCCTCTGGTGCATTCTTTAACTTTCTACTCTCACTCATTTCTCTCTCTCTCTATTTCTTTCTCTCTCATATATACATATATCATACTTGAAACTGTATTTTTATAAAAAAAAAAAAAAAAGAAATTGGTTCATATATCAGCATAGAAAATGTGCCAAAGTTTCACCATATATTTGATTCTTTCACTGAGATGTTAGTGTTGATGCTCGCCCCTGTGTGTAAGTGTGGAACTACTGAGCAATAATGAATTGTCCAGTAGTTATTAGAATTAACCAGGTGATACTTTTATAGTTTGGTAAGTCATTCTCAACAATACAACTTTCAGACCAATACGTTTAAATCGAGGGCTGGCTTTAAGTTTATTTCTATAATTTTTTTTCCCTCTCTTAAATTATTATTTTTTTTAATAAGGATTAGGATTGTTTTGTGCGTGTGTGTGTGTGTACAAGCATGAATGTATGTTTTTGATAAACTATTTACACTGGCAGCTTTTTTCATACTAATTTTAGAGTGTGATCTTATACGTAGCTGTTGTTCAGTCCATGTTTAAGTCCTTGACCGTTTTTCCCCATGAGGAACGCTTATAAATAATTCCACATAGAGATTTAAAAAGAAGAAAAAAAAGATTATAACTTGGTCAGAAGTATACTTACACACATAAACCTTTATAAAGCTGCTTGATATGTGCTTAGAATAACCAAGCAATGTTGTATAAAAAAAAGTTGATGATGTTTCATGAATGAGTGTTCTTCTTAAACACTACTACGCAGCTGTTCTGGTTTTACTATAAGTATCATTTTATTTTTGTAATGCTGCTGTTTTATGATTCTTTGGATTTGTATATTTTGAAGAATAAAATCAGTTTTTTTGTAATTAGTTTCGATGGTCCTGTTTTGGAATTTTTATACTGAAGTGTGCCAATAACACTGTACTCGGTCCCACAGTCATCTTTCTCAATTTTTGTTCTCTGTAGTTTCTGTCGAAATTGCCTGTGGGGGGAAAAAATAACTCAGCAGCTTTTTTCTGACGTTTATCCATATCTGTAAAGGTCAGGTTTCTCCATGAGGTAATTTTCACATGGCTGCAAATCAAAGCTAGGGTCTTTTGCACCACTAGGGGACGATATAAGAGCGTTCGTAAGTCCTATGTCCTCATTATAGGGCCACATCCAATGTTTTTAGCATTTGGCCTGCTTTTATCACCTCTTGTACATTTCCTGTCCTGGAAAATTCTGAGATTATGAGAGATGTTCCAAAACCTTTTTTCGACATAACTATAGACAGCAACAAAATATAGCACAGTTATAGCACTGAATTTAAGAAAACATACAATGAACCACTCAAAAGCCACCTAAATCTTTGAATATTGAGAAAAAGAATGAGCAAATATACTATTCTTCTTCCCATGATTTGTGTATGATGCAACTTCTTGTTAAACACATGAAGCATACATATTTCATGGTGTCAATACGTTCATGTAATAAGATTAAGTTAATGTTGTGGGACTAAAATGTTAATTATTTCATTACTAATAATGCCACGACTTCATGATTTTTGTTTGTTTTGAATAATTTCTGGACTGCAACTCCCAGCAAGCACTGCAGATCAAGGTATGTCGGGCCAGATTGAATTCCTGTTTTGTAATTGTGTCTCCTATCGAAATCTGATTTGTACTTGTCAGTTCTTTAAGTTTCGGTTTTGTGTTCCCTATTGGCCCTTACCGACATCGCCCTAGTTTGATTGCCAGGGCAATAGCAAGTGAGCTGGCTGATGCATCAAAGCACCAGGGTGAGTCCCTGCCCTGAGCTCCCAAGCGAGGTCAACAGCACAATACAATAGCCAGGCAACATCCAGGGGCAATAGCTGGTGAGCCAGCTGAAACCGCAAAGCACCAGGGTGAGCCTGCTAGGATGAGGCTCCCAATGAAGGGCAACCTGGGGAGTCCACTACTCCGGTTCCTGCCCAACACAGTGGAAGATAACATGGCAAGCTCCATAACCCTGCTTCCTGCCTGCTCTGTCCCAGCTGTGCCCTACTCTGATCCAGTCCGGCTCCTGCCAAAGGCCAATGAGGTGGCCTTTCTTCTGATGAACCAAGCAACGCCTCAGTCAGGCTTGCTGAAGGCCCACGACAAACAGCCTCTCCTGTCCCAAGCACTAAGCATGTTCTAGTCAGGATCTCTCCAGTGGCCCACAAGGCACCCTTCCCTGACCTGAAGCCCTGGCCTGTGCTTATACCAATCCCCAACTCAGTGCCCACTCCAGACCCCGGTTTGGCACTTACAAGAAGTCCTGGCCCATTGCAGATGCCAATTCCTGGCCCAGATTCCAGCACTTAAAGGGGGTTCTGCCATGGTGTTCCATGTGCAATGCACCACAACTTCAGCACATCCAATACATTTCGTATTGATTTTGACTCCATTGCAGACTGCAACTTCTAGCAGAAAATAAACTCATACGTTTCTGTCCAATTGACTTTTGTTCAATTATAAAAGTTGTCATTCCAGAGGGGGAAAAAATTCTATAAAGTTAATGACATTGGCCTTGTAGATACAGTTATAACTATAGACCCATCCTATCCCATTCCTCCCAGTGTGTCTAGTGAAATACTTTTCTGGTTCTCTATCTGGACTGCACTCCACATATAGAATATAGTGAACAATCATGTAAATCAGTACAGTATATGATTACACACCACAGGGTTTGGTTTATCAATCATAATGTGATTCTGTGCCTAAAGATATGTACCTTAAAAATACTAAATATTTAGGCAGGGTTGACATCAAACATTTGTTTCTTCGATAGTTGTGATAATAAAGAACTATGGGGCTCTTATATACACTGGGTCATTGAGTAAGGGCTAATTTATATACCGCTTCTGTTGTAAATGTATTTTATAACTAATCAGTAAACACATTTATTTGTCTTTTTGTCAAAAGCCTGCTGGAGCAGACAGTGAACAGGCACAGAAAGTAAAGCTTGCAGATCAGGTTTGCCGTGCACCACACAGCGGATACAAGGCGGTGTCATGCACAAATTTCAAGAAAGAAAAAAAAAACGTCACCCCTTATTTCACTTCCCCTGAGATCTTAGTGGAAGAGGCCACATCTGTTCTTCGAGCTTTGTTTAGAAACTCGCGAATTATATAAAGGAAATATAAAAGAAAATTCGACAATACAACTTATTTGTATATAACATTACAGATAATTGTGTTTACAGTGATTTTTGTTTTGAGAATTCCAAAAAATGTTTGATGTTACTTCGATCCGGTGAACTCGACCGACTGAAAACTGGTGAGTAACTTTAAATAAAATTTATTCATAATAGAAATTGTAAAAATATAGTACAGTAAATAATGTTTATTTTTGTATTATTGTTATTATTACTTAAAAATCCACAACATTTGATTCCTTTTTTTAGTAGTTTTAGTTTGTGTTTATTAGTGACGATGAACAGAGAGAGGCCTGTTACGAATGTGACTTAAAATGTCTGGTGGTTACGTATTTATTTCTAAATTTACATATACAGTTTATTCCGGTTTTAAGAATACAAAATACATTTGCATTAATGAAAACTTTTTTCTTATTAGATTAAAGCTTTTTAAATTTTAAAAAGTAAATCTATTTTCCCTATTTATGAAAAAAAAAAAAAAGATTTTAGGAGGCCTTCACAAGGAAACGCTCTGTCTGTCTGAGAAATATTAATGGAAAGTTAATTCTGCACATAAAATAAACAACATGCTTTGGCAAGACAATAATATCTTATGTGGACAAATATGACTTCTACCTATTTGTGTATTTCTGCTATTATAGTTCTACCCTTGCGTAATACCAGCTTCATTAGTTCGATTTTTTTTGCTTTATAATCATATATTTATTTTGTTACTACATGTGATAATGCGTAGAACTGAAATATGCAACGGTAAATATATTTTAAATAGGTAGTTTCAAGTAATTACAAATATACTGAGGCGACCAGCACGAAATACGTTTTTGATGTTTCTAATACTGGGAAAGTGGACAGAAACTGCTCATTTCATCTACTGCTTAGATTTATTTAAAAACATCCTATTTTTTAAATATATATTTACATTTAAATATTACATTTGCATATGTTACATATGTTAGAGAAGACAATTTCACTATATGATTGTAAATCTATTTATAACTATACAGATGGTCTTTTGGGGTGGGGGGTCATAAATACTGTATAATGATGCAAATAATGCAGTGGTGTTTTTTCCCCCCTTTAATCTAGAAAAGAAGAACAATTAGCAGGTGTTTCGGATGCAGGCCTGAGGAGAGTGAAGCGATGAGACTCTTACACTGTGCCACCGCACCACCTCTCCACTGCTTACTCTCTTTCTGAGGAAACCACTTCACCTTTATCTTATGACCAAAACCACATTCTTCTGACTGGACACCATAATGGCCTGCTTTGAAAGTTACACTGGCACATAGGAAAAAGGAAACGTCTTGATCCTCTGAAGAAAAAGAAGCACAACTTCTCACAGAATGATGAACGGGACGACCGGGACATCTGTGAAGTGCGTCCTTGTTGGTGACTGCGCTGTGGGCAAAACAGCGCTGCTGGTGCGCTTCACCTCTGAGACATTCCCTGACAGCTACAGGCCCACTGTCTATGAAAACACTGGTGTGGACGTCTTCATGGACGGCGTCCAGATTAGCTTGGGGTTGTGGGACACGGCGGGAAACGACACGTTCCGCCAGATCCGTCCCATGTCCTACCAGCAAGCCGATGTAGTCCTGCTGTGCTACTCGGTGGCAAACCCCTCCACGCTGGCCAGCATCCAGCAGAAGTGGATGGCTGAGGTGCGTGAATATCTGCCTCGTGTGCCTGTCCTGGTTGTGGGCACTCAGACAGACCACCGGGAGATGGGGCCATATCGTGACCGCTGCACCACGGCATCAGAAGGCAAGAGGGTGGCTCATGAAATTCGAGCGAAGGGGTACCTGGAATGCTCTGCACTCATTAATCGTGGTATTCAGCAAGTGTTCGAGTGTGCGGTGCGAACAGCCATCAACCAGGCACGCAAGCGATCACGGCGGAGACTCTTTGATCTGAATCCATGCCACATCTCTTGACCAAATGAACTTAACCTCGTTAACAAACCTCTAAGATTTTACACTCAATCCATCCATCTTGTTGGTACACCCTCATATTTATTCCATGTGATTTTACAATAGTTGTTTGATCTCTTAAGGGCTACACAACACTTTAACCATTCATCTCAGATCCAAGGTTCTCAAGTGGGCTCTGGGGTTCCCCAGGGGTCGACTTTTAAAACTGGTTATCAGTGATGCAAATTACCAACCCCAAATAAGTTTTATAGTTAATCGCTTGTTTGTTTGGTCACATGAATTGAATGGGTTTAATCCTAACCTACAAATCTCAAAAACATCAAGTTGTTGAGATTTGCTGTTAAAAATGAAATAAAATTGAATCTAACAAAAGAAAAAAAAAAACTTAAATTTTTTTTTATTTAAATTCTTTATGAAGTTGTTACTTTTCAAAAATGTTTGTCCTTAATGATTAAGTCTGTAATTATATAAAGGTCCTGTCTTAGCTCTCACTCTGAATCAAGACATTGTAGTTAATACAACTCTATAAACTTTAATTGAACTGAATGGGCCATAAAAAACCTCTTTAACTTCAGTCTGTAGCAAATCTCATTGTCTCTACGTGAGACCCACTGGAGACTCTTTTACCAAGTGTCTTTGGGCGAGGCTTTTGATATGTAATAAGACGCAAGACAAATTTTTGTGAGTAAATTGACAATGAAATATATCACATCATATCGTATATATAACAAATGTATTTATTTTCACATTAGAAATCCATTCATACAGTAGGAAGACGGCTATATGTTTTATGTAGTTCTAAAGTTAAATGTTCCGCCCTTCCTTAACATTGTCCTAAGTTTTTTTCATTCTCTTGACTACCACAGATGTTGATGATGATCGGTGTTTCTCCATAGAACGTAAAATTTTAAAAACGTAAACAGGAATCTAAAACATAATATTAAATGTTATACAAAAGTACATAATATAGCTTTTATATAAAAGAATATAGAGGCTGTAAAGGTTTTTCAGACTTCTACCAGACGCTTGTGTAGACACTAGAATGTGTAGAGTTTCGAAATACTTTACGTTCGTCAATATGCCACTGAACGTCTTACGAGTATACTGATGTACATATGCTGGATTAAACAGGTAATTATATCAGGAGGGTTTGCATTTTTGGATTAATACTGTAGATGTTAAGCTATGTAATAATGGAAGCTTTTGTATATTTGCAAGGTTTGTTGTAAAATGTACATTACTTTTCTCACTTTTATCTGGGATCACCCAAATAACACACGCATAATATATGTCAGTAGTTTCATAGTAATATGATTTTTTCCCCCACAGTCACAATACTAAAACAGAGTGATATGTTTTTTATTTAAAAAATGATGTTTTACCCTTTTTGTAAAAATTTAATAGTTAGCTATTTTTACACAATATCATAAAAAGTCTCTGTATAATTCACTTCCAATTTATTCTTTAATTCATTCTAATACACTGCTGTTAACAGAACTGCAAACGGCATGTTAACGTACAGTAACGTTCATAAATCATGCAGTGAATATCTATACATACGTGCATTTATTGGAAATATCATGAACATTGTGATGATGATAAGGTGCAACAAATAAACAGTGACTTACAGTAAAATCTATTTGCATTTTTTTAGCAGATGTTGAGGAATACAGTACCATACACACATGCATATAGGTTTTATTAATATTACACATGACATATTACATATTACATATTACACATATTACACGTTCTCGCAGTCATTATAACCAGAAAAATATGTTTCTTTGGAAGTTGCTATTTCTTTTTACTGTTCAAACCGTCTATATAACACATTGAATCAAAAATAATAACTTAATTTGTGTATAGGATGTGCATCTTGAGCCTGATAAAATATATAAATATATATAATGCATAAAGTTGATGTGAGAAATAAGTTTCTGTGTTATGGATCAGGAACTTTGCTAAATGTGTAAAAATGTGGCTTCACTGCACTTCGCTGACATTCTGCTAACAACTTTAATTCTGTAAATATTAATGTAAACAAGGTTTTTAAATAATTTTGCCTCCAAGGTGCGTCTCTGCACAGTATATAACTATTCTACATTCCGAGAGTGCAAACTGAAATGTATAATATTGTGTCTATGTACAGAAGTTGAATTCAAGGTGCACTCAGAGCAAAGATATTATGAAGCAACCAGTGTGTGTGTGTGTGTGTGTGTGTGTGTGTGTGTGTGTGTGTGTGTGTGTGCTTGAAATCTCTCATGAGTGAAATGTAGGCACCTGCCCATTTATGCTGTTTTTCATGTGTGTATTGATGCATGTGTGTGTGCAAGTTTCATAAGAAAACACTCAGACACACACAAATGTTTTTCTTAACTTTAGCAACAAACATGTATTTACCATAACTGAACGTAATCTTTTCATTTTACTAGGATGAAGTACATATCATACTATTGTACTTATTTAAATGAGCTTTGACCATTGTCTAAACAAAAACAAATATATATATATACCAGATAGAGTTCTCTAAAAGCTTATATGTAAATGTGTACTCCGAAACACAGCTTATATGTAATAAAAGTGCCTGAGAGTGTCAATATCCTTCAGAAAAAGGTTCATATACATATATATATATATATATGTGTTGTATGAAAAAGGTTTATATAT
>JAQMYG010000013.1:7245759-7269604 GCA_030014215.1 Clariallabes teugelsi
AATAATTCTTTTGATTGTGTAAAGCTGCTTTGAGGCAATGACAATTGCTAAAAGCGCTATACAAATAAAATTGAATTAAATTGAATTGAAAGTTGGTCGATACGGAGGGGGAGCTGTATTAATCCCTCCAGAGTGGCGGGAAGTTCTCGTCCAGCGAGCTCGTCTTTAATCCGACAAGCCAATCCCTCGTAGTAGGCTGTCCGTAGCGCGGAGTCTCCCCAAGCCGTCTGCACCGCAAGAGTGCGGAATTCTGCGGTGTAGCGGCTCACGGACAAACCTCCCTGCCGTACGTGATACAGTTTGCCGTCGGTCTCCACCTCGCCCACAGGATGTCCGAACATAAGTTTAAGTTGACGGGTGAATTCGTGATATGAATGTGCGACATCGGAGTCAGCACGAAGAACTGCCGTGGCCCACTCAGCTGCCTGCCCAGTTAGCAACGAAACTAAGAGGGCAATGCGCACCCGATCGGTGGAGTATTTGGTGGCATTAAACTCAAACACCAGATCTAAGGCTGTTAGAAAGACACTGCATCTCCCGTTCATGCCATCCCATTTGTCAGGTAATGTAAGGAAAATATCAGATGGTGGGAGGGGGGGCGGTGGTACGGCGGCCGCTGCAACGAGCGGCCGGCTAGCCTTGCTAGCGATAGCCTCACGGAGGGCCATGTTCTCCTGCCGAAGCTCCGCCACCTCGCGACGCAAGGCCGCGGCGTCTTGGACGCTCTGGCGAAGAGTCGCGATCTCTCCGGTTAGCTTATCAAGTAGCCCTGCGTGCTGGTTCACCACATCGCAGAGGTGCGCATGATCCACTGGGTTCACCGCTGTTGGCTCAGTCATTCTGTCAGGAACTAACCGGAGCTGAACAGAAGACGTAGCTATTAGCAGTTAGCCCTTTGTAGCGTGGATGGTAAACCCAAACGCGGAAGTGACATGAATGCGTTTGCTGAAGGCGTCCAAAAAATGCATTAATCGCCTTTGAACAGTTAATAGTGAGATGTGTCTGCTACTTATGCTCTGTAAAGACTTCATAACACCTCTAATCTGAGGTGCTGTTAATTGGTCATTTTTCAGGCTGATAACTCTAAATGAACTTCTCGTCTGCGGCAGAGGTAGGTTTTGGTCTCGCCCTCCTGGGATGGCCTTCATGAGAGAAAATAAATCACTAAACAAAAACAAAGAAATTTGCAAATGACCCCAAACTTTTGAACGGTAGTGTATATTATATTGATATCATATTAATAATATTCTTATATTATTAACAATTATATCATATTATCATATGAATCAATATATAACATATCTTGAGTATAAATTATTATTTATAAAATATTTATACATAAAATATGTATACTGTACAATATATGTATATACAGTATATACTGAAGTGAAAGACACAATTTAATTGAGTAATTAAGCCAGGGGAAATCATGATTATGGGTTACAGTATATATGTATATACTGTATGTGTACAGTATATGTGTATATATATATGTACTGTAAAGGTGTGCATATTTTTGTTTTGTAGTACATAATAATCATGATTTCACCTGGCTTCCTTAGTTACTCAATGAAAATGTGTATCTGTGTGTGTGTGTGTGTGTGTGTGTGTGTATGTGTGTGCCTGTGTGTGATATGTGATACCCCGGTTCTTATTCCACAGACACAAGAAGATCGACATTCAGGCCTTGGGTTCTGTATACTATGTGCTGTAACGCCAGGCTTAACCTGAGCAGTGTTCAGGCAGTGCTCTCCTAAACCTGTCTCAAACTTTAAGAGGCCTTTTTTGCATTTTTTTTTTATCTTGTCAGCACAAAGTGTAGTCACTACTGTGCCACCAAATAAACAACATATACTTGTTTAGACTTTAAAAGGAAGATGAAAGTCTGCGTTCTTGGGCTTCTTATGACTATGCAGCTACATGGTAAGTAGTGATTAGCATTTTTATTTAACGAATGCATGTAAGTGACTGATGGATTTTATAGTGAGTGATGTCATTGCCTAAATTATAGAATTAAGTTCATTTAAATACTTTCACAACGTTTAAATAAAAAAAAAAAAAAAAATTCAACTATTAACCTATATACATACTGTGTGTATATATTTACAATGTTTAAACCTTACAAAGAAAAAATATGACTTAGACATTCTGATGCAGAACATATATTTATTTTACAGCCAGACTTAAGTTTCTCTCCTTAAAGTTCCCTTTTCTCCCTTGTATATTTTTTAAAGATTTGTCTAAATACTTAAAATGTTATAATGTCTTTTTATCACAGCAACAAATTTTAACAATAACAATTAATGTCTTAAATAAAAGCTGATCTGGCAGAAAGGCAAATCATATACTGTATTTATATTACTGTCATAGCAAAACTGTCCCTGCTGTTTGAATGGTAGTCTGATCAATTGTGTACAACCCAGGTCCATAAATTTTGGAACAACGATAAATTATTTTGCCATTTGATCTCTGTATTTTAAATTTGAATTTTAAATTTGAATAACTTTGAATTTGAAATGAAAGATTCAAGATGTGAGCGAAGTCTAGACTCCCAGCTCTAATTCAAGGGGTTTGACAAAAGCCTAGCATTAACCATTCAGGAATTACAGCCAATTTCATACAGATACCCCCATTTTGGGGGAGCTCAAAAATAATGGAACAAATTAACATAATCACAAACATAAAGATTGCCTTGGAAGAAAATCCCTTTGCAGTCAATGACTAAAGTCTGGAACCACTGGACCTACAGTAACCAAATGCTGACTTTCCTCTCTCAAAACACATTGCCAGGTCTTTACTGCAGCTGCCCTCAGCTGCTGCTTGTTTATGAAGCTTTCTGCCTTCAGTCTTGTCTTTATTAAGTGAAAAAACTTCTATGTTGGGTTGAGAGCAGGTGTCAGCAGATAGAGAGAACAGAATATCCCATTTCACTGTATGATTTGGGTTCTTATCCATCTGGCTTAGAGCCCATCTCTTTATACTGTATTTTCATAATGAAATTGAAACCAGTGTAAAATCCACCTGTCCTACCTCTCTCTTTCTCTCTCTCTCTCTCTCTCTCTCTCTCTCTCTCTCTTTTATTGCAGTGGTGCTATCTGCTCAAGGCCACTACGCACAGAAACTTCTAAACACTCTGATGGAGAACTATTCTAAGGCTCTGAGGCCTGTGGAGGACACTGACAAGGCTCTCAACGTTACATTGCAGATTACACTCTCGCAGATCAAAGATATGGTGAGCTCCCACAACCCCCCACACATCATATGTGCACACATCATAAACAATAGCTGCACTAAGCTGGCCTGGTGAGATGGTGAGAAACCTCTCAGCTGTAACCATTTTCACTGATATTGAGGTCAACACAAAAGACCTACCACCTACGACTTCCTTCTGGTCGTCTTGTGGTTGCTGTGCAGTATTTGTGTATTCTTTATGCCCGTCTGTCTGCAGTGATGAAACCACAAAGGTCATGATTCTGTCATAAACATGTACTTTGCATAGGTTGCAAGCATTCACTGGAGGTCTTTCTCAGAGGAACCTGAGAGTTTATATTCACAACCCGACAACAGAACATTCTTATCAATAAAAGTTCCAAGTAAAACTCTAGCATAGTTATTCACGTATTTTGTGATTATGTGCTTATGTAGCTTTTATATACATGGCCCATTTGCAGACATCAAGAGCTTCAGTTAAGTCTACAGCAGACATGAAGAACGTGGAAATAAATGCGATCTCAGTTACTTGGTATGGCAATTTGAAAGTTTCAGAAGCTGTTGATCTCCTGAAATATGATTTTCATTCACAACACTCTGTAGACGTCACACGGAATTTGTGAAAGAAAGAAGAAAAAAAATGAGTGAGCAGATCACTTCTGCAGGAGGAAGTGCACAAACCATCAAAACTGAACAGTTTAACACATCGCCTGACCTTTTAATCCTCAACTTTCTATATTTGCTGAGCTTCCTCATTCTCACCTCAGAGCTTCAGAATACTCTTTTCAGTCATGGGTTTTGTTTATGGTCTGTGCAGGGTTTCACATGTTCTCCCCATATCTTCATGGTTTTATTATGGGTTCTCTGGCTTCTTCTACTTCTCAGTGTTAATGCCTGTACATGGAACACTGCAATGGATTGGGATGCCCAACAGGGTGTATAATAAGCTAATGCCCAATGTTCCTGATCCACTGACAATTTGCCCAGAATTAAGAGAATAATTGTTAAAGATAAATGAAAAAATAAATACATAATAAATACTTTTGTTAGAAATAATTTAGATTCACCAGTGCTCAGTAGTGATTTTACCGAACTTTTTTTTACTTGTGATTTATTTTGGAATGAATTTAAATTATTTTGCACTGCATATATGAAGTGACTGAAAACTCAGCTCATCTGAGACCACTTGACCTGACCTACTTTAGTACACTCCTCCTACTCATGTACATGTGCATGTTTATATGAATGGGTTTTTGTCATTATCTGATGAGGTCATAAAGGTAGCTTGTGGTTTGTGGTGTTACCTAGTAAAACACGCTTCTTAATTAGTTTTAATTATTATTATTCATAGTGTATCATACTGCTATGTGACCAGAATCAGTGTCACAGAGTCACTTTAAAGTTCTCTAATTGTTTTAGAAAGTCTCATCGAGATCATTTCTGCCTTAGTACCTCTTAAAGCATTTTTTGTTTTGGCATTTTTTTTAAACTAAACATAGGGCTCAGAATTGTGCAATATAGTGTGACATCCTTTTTTCAGCACAAAATAGGCAATATGATGAACTGAATTTTACTTAATATTAACCAACTACCCAAACATGACTGAGCAAAAAATAATTTAAGAAAATGTGTCACATAGCCAAAGAAATAGCACAGATACACATGATCCAAATTTTTTGCTCATTTGTTTTCGGTTGTTTCTATGACCAAATAATAATAATAATAATAATAATAATAATAATAATATGCTCATTTTTCTACATTTTTGTGATGTCATTCCCATATTCCAGTAGTGGAAAAATTTACACGTTATAAAAGTAATGATAACTTTTGTTCTACCTGACATCTGAAAACCCAAATACCCAGTTTCAGTTCTAAAGGTTCTTTAAGTCCTTTTTTAAAATCATCATAGACCTATGCTGTGTTGCCAGCTGGTATCTGTGCCGCTTAAGGATTAAATATGCAGATAAAAATAATGTTATGAATGAATGTAAAAAGGTCTTATTGGCAACAACATTGGCCGTACCATATGACTGTATATAATTGTTTGATCTGGAACTCTGGGGTGAGAATGATGAAGCGCAACAAAAATAGTTGAAGATTAAAAGATCAGGTGATGTGTTAAACTGTTCAGATTTGATGGTTTGTTCAATCTGTGCTTGATCTGATTTTGTTACTTAGCAAATGTTTAAGTGTATTTTCAGCCACATCAAACCCAATCGAATATCAAACTTCTGATCTACCCAAAACTTTCCACTAACTGAGTTTGGTTTCTTACGAACCCTGATTAGGGCGATGCTTCCTGTGTTCTCCAAACAATTCCCGCCAAAAACATTCTAGCAAGAGTTTTGTCAATTATTTGTCTGAAAGATAGACCAATGATATTGTCAAACACCCATGCTATCTGTTTCAGAACGATGAATGAATTGGTAAATCCTAGGAGAACTATGTTTCAGGCAGCTGAGCTATCGTGTGTGTGAGTGTGAACGTGACAGTGAGTGAGATGCAGGAGTGTTGCAATCTTGGTAGTTATATTTGTAGTCTGTGATGTGTTCTGGGGAAGGAAACTGACAATGATTCCACTGCGTAAGTAAACAGTATAACATTTTTACTAAAATGTTTGCCACATGTTGGCCCTGACTCTTAAGCAAATTATTAATAAGAAACCATCACTCACTCACTCATTCATCATCTATACCACTTTATCCTGTATTCGGGGTTGCAGGCGGCCTGGAGCCTATCCCACGAGACTTAGGGCACGAGGTGGGATACACACACATACAAACACTCACACACTCATTAGACTAATTAGGGCATTTCCAAATTTGGAAATGCCCTAATTAGTCTAATCTGCATGTCTTTGCACTGTGGGAGGAAACCAGAGTACCCAGAGGAAACCCACCAAGGATGGGGAGAACATGCAAACTTTATGCACACAGAGACGGGAATCGATCCTGGACCCTACTACAGGATAAATAATGTACTTTTATATATTATTGTATGTAATAAAAATAAGTTTCTAATCTTTGATCAAGACACATAAGCATGGGGTCAGCACCTGATCAATAATGTATTTTTATTTGTTATTAATTAAAATGTAATAAGTAGAAAATTATATATTTCAAATGTGATTTCTTATTAAGGCAGCACAGTAGTGTAGTGGTTAGCACTGTGCAGTTCTTAATAAGAAATCATATTTAAAATATAAAATTTTCTACTTATTACATTTTAATTAATTACAAATAAAAATTATTTTAAAAAATATATTATTAAAAAATTATAAAAAATATATTGATCAGGTGCTGACCACATGCTTATGTGTCTTGATCAAAGATTAGAAACTTTGAACTATTGTGTACCTTTAAGCGTTATTGTGTACCTTCTTTACTACTGGACTTGTTTATGATATATTGTCTATCATGTTATATTATGTTATTGTCTATCACAAGTCAGGAACCACCATTATTTGATAAGTCCAGGTGATTAATTTTGTGCTAATAGCAAGTTTCTGTCTTTGTTGACAGGACGAGAGAAATCAGGTGCTGACCACATACTTATGGGTGCGCCAGATCTGGCATGATGCGTACTTACGCTGGGATAAAGATGAGTATGACGGCCTGGAGGTCATCCGCATCCCTAGCGACCTGGTCTGGAGACCTGACATTGTTCTTTACAACAAGTAACACATTTTATATTTATAATATAAGTTAATATGTAGATACTATTAAAGGAACACATATACCGATATTTTGGAAGAAACTGTTCCACAATTTAGAACAAAAACAATACAACCCCAATAGATTAGCAACACATTCAATAAGAATTTTGTAAGATACAATTCTGTTCCAGAGTAAGACAACCCAGATGACTCAAAATTTCAGAAATATGGACAGGTGATCTTGTTCGGGGTATTTCTTTTATTTGAGAATCAGTAAAATGACTGACTGACTGACTGACTGACTGACTCACTCACTGACTCACTGACTCACTCACTCACTCACTCACTCACTCAGAGCCTTTCCCAGGAGATCAATGGGGAACAATCCATCGCAGGGCACACACGCATACACACACACACACTCACACACTGCAGGAAATTTGGAAACGTCAATTAGTCTAATCTGCATGTTTTTAGACTGTGGGAGGAAACTGGAGCACACAGAGGAAACCCACCACGCACAGGGGGAACATGCAAACTCCGTGATGTGCGTGATTCAGACCCGAGGCAGGAATCAAACCCTCAGCCCTAGAGGTGTGAGGCCACTATTTAAAATTTTTTTTTTAATTCAATTAAATTAAACACAAATAAGTGAACAATTGAATTCTTCCAAAAGAAATGATGACAGGCCAGTAAAATGGACTATGTCCTTGCTCATGTTTATTTATATATTACTGACATAGAAATGAGTAAAATATTAACTACTGTTTCAGCCCGTAACCCTTAAAACACAGAGCATTTTAGCCAATATTTTTTTTCCAGATTCTTTAAAATGAACATACTGTATATAGAGCTCAGGATTGTGCAGTATAAGGTGAGTGTAAGGTGTTTTTTCAGCACAAAACTGGAAATATGATGAACTGAATTTTAGTTAATTTTAACCAACTTCCCAAACACGACTGAGCAAAAAATTAGAAACTGGGTCACATAGCCAATGAAGTAGCACAGATACACGTGGTCATGTGTTTCTTTGGTTGTTTTCTGTGATGAATAATAATAATAATAATAATTAATATAGGTGCAAGCAAAGATGACGGGCCCAAGCACCCTGTGCCATCGCTACCCCGGGGTCCACCGCACATCCTGTGATTCAAAAAGCCATCGCCACCTGGGTTCACCGCACAACTTGCACACGTCACACACTATATAGGGCTGATTAGGCCCTAAATATTTGTTGAGTGCGTTGGTGTGTGTGTGTGTGTGTGTGTGTGAGATGCGAGGGTTTGTGTGTGTGAGAGAGAGACAGAGGTGTGTGTGTGGATGTGTCAGTCTGTGTGTGACGAGTAAATGTGTTTGTGCATGTTTGTGTGTGTGTGCGTGTGTGTGTGTGTTAGTATGTGCGTGATTCATGTGTAAGACGTGACTTGTTAGTGTGTGTGTGTTTCTGCGTGCATGCATGTGTGTGAGAGAGATGTGATTGTGTGAGTGTTAACATTTGTGATGTGTGTGTGTATGTGTGTGATATAAGAGTGTGTTTGTAGGTGTATGTGTGTATGAGTGTGTACGTGTGAGTGTTAACATTTGTGATGTGTACATGTGTAGAATAGGCCACAGATGCTGGAAGAAAAGCATCACACTATGATGTTACTCAATCTGATGTCACTGAACGTGATGTCACTGAATATAATGTCAATCAATATAATGCCACACAGAAAGTTATTAACCAGTTTTCAGCATAAGTTTAAGGCATCGTCATGCCTGACCCGTCTTTAGATGTCTTTAGATCACATCGGCCCGGTTTGGTGGCGATCGTATAACTTCCCTAGGAGGAGTATATTAAAATCCATCGGGTGGGTTTTGGCAAACGACCGAAAAATAACTGACTTCCTGTTGAGTTGATCCCAGGACAATAAGCTCTAAATGTGTACCGAGTTTTGTGTGCATACGTGCAAGTGTGTTAGCTATGCAGCAAAATCTTGTGTGGGGGCCCCTGAGGGCCCCGGGCCACGCGACTCTCAGCATGTTAAGACCCCTATAGTGCTTGGGCCCTAATAAAGTTTTAAATTCTTGCAATGTCATTCCCATATTCCGGTAATGGTAAAATTTACCTTTTATAAAAGTAATGATAACTTTTGACATGGCAAAATCCCCAAGGACACAGTTTGAAGTCTGAGGCCTTCCCATTAACAAACACCAGCAAGTCTTCTATATAAGCACACATATTTTTTAAATTGTCGTTGAGCTATGTCGTGCTGCCGGCACGTATCTGTGCCGCTTGGGTTTTAAGTATCCTCACCATTCATTCTGAGTCAAAACAACTTCTGTCTTCCAGCCTTTGTGCTGACTGTATATTTCGTGCTCCCAGCTGGCTGTGCACTTGAACTTTGAATTTTTATTTATCATCGCTAAATGCCAGTGAGGTTTGTTGGAAAAGTGGGTTGCACTTTACAGATGATCAACATACAGTACTGTACGCATCAATGTATGAAGAAAAAAACGGCCAAACTAAATCTGGCAGACAATTTTTTGTTACATTTGACTTACTCAAACAGGTACACACAACTTTACTACAAGACTGACAAATCAGGACAATAGTTAAAATAAATAAATAACGTGTAAAAATGAGATACTGCTGGAAGGCCTATTTTCTTAGATTCGGTGATTAAAAAAAAAAAGTTTCATTTTCATGATCTAAATTCATGATTAGGGAATTACCCACATAACAGTAAAACACCTTATCAGATTTCCTCATCATACAATTTGCAGTCACACTATAATCACATAATGCTTTGTGACAATGACAATTGTTAAAATAAATAAAATTAAATTAAAATTGAATAATAAGTATTTTTTAAGCTTCAATATTAAATAAAACAAATAACTGAGAACATATACAGTTTTATGCAAAAGTTTCTATTTCTAAAGTTCTATTTTAACTTCATCAGTCCACAAAACGCATCAGGCTTCTGTAGATGTTCTGTTTCATACTTCTGATGTTGGATTTTATAATTGGGACGCAGGTAAGGTTTTCTTCTGCTGACTCTTCCATGAAGGTCTTGTGGAACGGTGCACCACCACTCCTGAGTCTGCTAAATCTTTCTGCATGTTTTTTGCAGACAAATGGGGGTTTTGATTTGTCTTTCTGACCAGCATACGAGCAGTTCTCTCCGAGTGTTTACTTGGTTTTCCAGATCTCATCTTGACCTCCACAGTTCCCTTGAACTGACATCTCTTCATTACATTTCTCACTGTGGAAACTTCAAGCTGACAACGCTTTGTTATCTTCTTGTAGCCTTCTCCTGCATTGTGGGCATCAATAACTTTCATTTTCAGAGTCTTACACAGCTTCTTAGAGGAACCCAGGGTTGTTGAGAAATTCATGGTTGTTTGAAATTGGCATTTACTAATGACAGCTGTTGTCATGCATCAGATCTAACGGTCTGAAACCTTGTAAAAAGAATCTGAGTCTCTGGAACACTTAGGGTGCCCAAACTTTTACACAATGCCATAATGATGTTTTTATTTTTTATTTTTGTTCAATTTATGGCATAAGAAGTAACTATGCATCAATGTTTGGAAAATATTTGTGCATTTTATCCATTTCCAAGAGAGACTGTGTTAACGTCTTTTCAATTAAGAAAAATCACCAAAATCTGTTCTTTATTGAATAAGTGTTGTTCGTTATCTATAATATCTATAAAATCTGTTATTTATATAAGTGATGTTTAAGCTTTTGCATAAGACTGTACATGCAAAATCTTGGCCTTGCATGCTTTCTTTCTTTTTTTTTTAGCGCTGATGAAGAAGACTCATCAGGCCCTCCTGACACTAATGTAGTGCTGCGGTACACGGGGGAGATCACATGGGATGCTCCTGCAATCACGAAGAGCAGTTGTGTAGTGGATGTCTCCTACTTCCCTTTCGACAGCCAGCAATGCAACCTTACTTTTGGTTCCTGGACCTACAATGGCAACCAGGTGATGCATACCCATTACAAACACAGAGTGTTATTTTGAAATGTGAAACAAAATGATGCACTAAAGAATTACTCTGCTATTTAAAAATTAAACAAAGGTTTTAGGGCCTACCAGATTAGAAGAGTAAGCATGGTAGTGTTAAGTGTGTCTGTTTGCACACACAGTATCTGAATTTCTAATTACGAACATATATTACGACCGATTCAGAGAATAATCCTATGTGAATACTTTAGGTTTGTGCTTACAGTATAAACTGCGGCTGCAATCCTTAAGATTGATATAAGCTCATCCCAGGACTCTTATTTACAATATGTTCATACAGAAAGTGATGTCTCTTCAGTACTTTGCTCAAATTTGCAAATGGTCACATTTGAATAAAAACATCCATAATTTTGCATGTTTAAACAATCTGAATATCTTGTATCAATTATATCATTATTCTTCTGCACTATATCACTCTAGGTGGACATCAACATGGGTGGTATGGAGAGCGGTGACCTCTCAGACTTTGTGGAGAATGTGGAATGGGAATGTCATGGCATGCCAGCTGTCAGGAACGTAATCATGTATGGCTGCTGCTCAGACCCGTACCCGGACATCACCTATACGGTGCTGCTGAAACGCCGCTCATCATTTTATATCTACAATCTGCTCCTCCCCTGCTTTCTAATCTCCTTCCTGGCTCCACTTGGCTTTTACCTCCCAGCTGACTCTGGAGAGAAGGTCTCACTGGGAGTCACAGTGCTTCTCGCCCTCACTGTCTTCCAGATGATGGTGGCTGAAAGCATGCCACCGTCTGAGAGTGTGCCACTCATTGGTGAGTCTGGGGTGGAGTGGTTGATAAAATATTTCTATATTAACATTATAAAACATTATAAAGTTTTTCTTTCAAACTGGGTAAAATATTAATTTGGTACATCATATTAATTTGTTTAATATTGGTCTTTTCAACAGGGAAGAGAGGAAGGGATTCATATTATACTAATGCGATAGCATAACTGATAACTGATAAAAGTTCTGCAATAACTTTTACAACTACAATAACCCTGAGGCAGTATAGCAGGATAGCAGTATAACCCTGAGGCACACCTGCATTAACAGTGGTTAACTGCCAAGCGCAATTAAACATAATGATTTCAATAAATTAACAAAGGAGGAATATTTGGAAGTAGATGATAATTGAAAGAAAAGAAAATACTTGGTGTTTCATATTTTAAGATGCAGGTTAGCTACAGAAGCTATAGCTGGGAGGTAACAGCTAGTATTCATTAATATATACATTGGCAACAAATTAAATGGAAAACAAACAAACAAGCAAAAACTGTGGGATAAACACCATTTTTCCCATATACTGTATTGCCGCAACTTTATGCTGGCTTTACATCATTATTCTCATTAAACATCCGAGTGAGTTTGGCTTTAGTGTTTATTCGTATTATTAACACTCATAAGAAGCATTTTGGTTTCATATTCATATTTCTGTTATATACATCCAGAACAGTAATACATCTATTTATTTTCCCATAGATCCAAATGCAGATGTCACTTTAGTCACTAATCCTATTGAGCACAAGCCAGTTTCCATGTTTTTTGTGACTGAAGTCCCAAAAATATTTTTTCTTGCTTAATTTAACGTCAAAGTCAACTGGGCCTGCTTAGCATTCTGGTATGCCACAGGGCATGGTGGATGGTTAATTAACTGTATATTATAGTACATTTTCTTGAAATGTCTGTTATTGCTGTTTATCTACTAATTCATTCAGTTTTTTCATTATGTTAATGTGTACATGCACTGATCTGCTGCATGTTCTTATGTCACAGGTAAATACTACATAGCGACAATGACAATGATAACAGCCTCCACCTCATTGACGATCTTCATCATGAACATTCACTTTTGTGGTGCAGAAGCCAAACCAGTACCCCATTGGGCCAAAGTTCTAATTATTGACTACATGGCGAAGATTTTCTTTGTGTATGAGGTAGGGGAGAACTGCACTACTCCTCAAAGTGAATGCGGTCCAGCTTTTGCAGAAGATCCACTGGCTAGTTTGGAAAATTACGACTATTTCTCCAGCAGCTTTTACAGCAGTCAAATATATGATGTGTCTATTAATCGTTATAACAGGTATAATAACTGTGGAAGAGATTGCCATAATGCCAGGGGTCACCAGTCAAACGGCTACCATTTCAATGCCCTGAACATGGCACACATGCCACAACAGTTCTCATCAAGACAGAAAACACACCAGCCCAACAATATACACCACATTGGGCGAGATGGCAATGCAGTTAACCTGAAGGAGGAAAAACTAAGACAAAGTGATCTCTCTATTTCTGAAAAACTGAATGGGTACACTTATGAACATGGCACTGGCTATCAGCACAATAATGAGTACACCAAACCATATACAGTGGAAGACTACGGTAAAAAGACCAGCACGGAAAAGTGCACATGTGTGTGTGCTCAGCACCAGAAAGTGGTGCAGAACATTGAGTACATGGCCAATTGCTTCCGTGAGCAAAGGTCCAACCAAGCCAAAGGAGCAGAGTGGAAGAAGGTTGCCAAGGTAATGGACAGGTTTTTCATGTGGGTGTTCTTCATCATGGTCTTTCTCATGAGTATCCTCATCATGGCCAAGGCATCCTGAGATCATGTGATATGAGATATTAAAGACAGGAGTAATGTAGGCAGTTCCTAAATAGTTTCAATGGAAGAGAATGTAAGATGGATCATGAAAAATGATTATTGGAATAGATACCATATCCCATTGAACTGGTGACGAATGAGTGATTGATTATTGGTGTAAACTGAACCAAAATTTTTAAGTTGCCACCTTACAGTTCAGAATTACTGTGTCCTATTGGTTTAGGATCCAACACAACCCTGATTGATTAATGAATAAATGAATGAAAGTATGAGAAAAAAAATCATACTATAAATCTGTATGTTTAAAGATATTGTATTAAACAACCATTAAAGTGAATTAATTGAAATTGTTTCTTGTTCTTGACTGTATTTATATATATATAGACAATTTTCCAATCACATGCCTATAGAAGAAGAAGAAGAAGAATATTCAATTATTTGTCACATGTACTTTTTACAGCACAGTGAAATTTCTTCTTCGCATAGATTTATATTGTCACAGATAAGCACATTACACTCACCAGGAACTAACACAAATGTACTTCTGCTTTTGTCTGGTTTTTTTTTTTTTGTTCATTCTGTACAGTAAATTCCCTTACAGTAATGTGCCCTTTTAAATCTTAATATAAAGTATTAAATAGTTAATGAGAAGGCATGTTTCTATGTGTGCGTGAGGAGTAAGACAATCTGTTGGCATGGACACATAAATAATATATTTACCCTCAAGTGCACACACCTATCAATAATTCATAAGGGTAATTAAAGTATAGTTACAATCCTGTAATTCCGAGAAGAAAAGTGCTTTAAGTATAGAAATACACAAAGATTAAAAGCTAAAATACTGAAACTAAAACGACTATGCACTAATCACTCCTTCCTTTGAGAGAAAAACATTAAGCAGCTTCAACATTAAACTTTCAGTGGCTGTTCTAATTACTGGTGCACAGATCTGCTGACACTGAGCACGTCAACATTCACACAACTCTCTGTCTCCTGAACAATTAAACCAAATGAAGATCCTATATGTATATACTTATTGTAGGTTAATTGTAATTATTCCTAATTATTCATTATTTTCAGTCCTTCATAGTTCTTTGTATTTTTTCATTGTTCAATCATATATTTTTTAATCATTGCAGCACATTACAAAGACAAATTTCTTGTACATGAAAACCAACTTGGCAGTAAACCTGATTCTCATTTCACGAAACATAAAAAAAAAAAGCTGTTTTTCCCTCAGTCTCAAGCACAACACTATCAAAGGGAGTGTATTGTATTTCTTTGCTTACTTCTTGAGGGAACACAGAAAACTTTTCAGAATCAGCACATACATCTATGCAAAATCATTATTTCAACGAATATCTAAGTATTTAATTAAATTGATGTTTGTATACGGAGATATTTAATATAGTATAGCATTTTCTGCACATAGAATTTACTGTAGTGATTTTTTTTTTTTAATTTTCATTATTATCCGTTTATCTTAAAAGCAGATCAGTTCAGTGTTTGGTAATGTGATATTTTAAGACCAGAATCTGTTTCACATTTACATGCTGCTCGCAAACACTCATGTTTCAATAGTCCTTTCACTTCAACTGATCTTGTTTGCATGACGCATGACTGCGTGAGTATAAGGTAACACATGTTACATAAGATGCAAATTTTTGTTTTTCCTTAACACTTATAACACTTATAACTAATATGACAGTATATTCCAGTCAATACACACACTATGTAGTTGATTGTTCTATCTGTCTGTCTATCTATTTATCTAACTAGAGAGAGAGAAAGAGCGAGAGAAAGAGCAAGAGATGGGGTGAAGAAAAATTTAAATAGTAGGTATGCTAATGGTTGAGACAAGGGAAAAACAGAGCTTTTCTTTTTTTATGTTTCTTTGAAATGAGTGTGCATAAAGTGAAAGCAGGAACTTCAGTAAGACTATCTATGGCATATAATAAAAAGGGAGGTAACACAGACACCAGGCTGCCCTGGGAAAAGAAGCAGGCATTTGCTCCACCTTCCAAAAACAAACAAACAAATAACCCTCCTTTACCTAAGATAAATGATAAAGGACTTGACAAAATAAATAGTTACTCAGTCTAGACGTACTGTAAAGAGTGAACACTACTACTGAACACTACTTTATTACAGAAAGATCTGTCCCCTGTTGTAAGGTACCAGAAAAAGTACATGTTGAAGAGATATCCCATGGTCAAGGTTACAAATGGTCAAAATGTTTTTTCTGGGTTTCAGAAGTGCTGAATTATGGCCTCCATTCTCCAACTGGGCAACAAAGTATTAAAACTTGAAGGATAGTGCTGAACCATCAGTGTAATGGTTAATGACCCTAATCCCGAATGATGGCCACACCAGGGTGATGAGGGAAGCACATGTAGCGATGTACCCATCAAGGAGGCAGTTGGGGGCAATAAAAGTTTAAAAATATTGCACACACAACACTATCACAGGGAGTGTATTGTATTTCTTTGCTTATTTCTTGACGAACACAAAAAACTCAAAAAACTTCTCAGAATCAGCACATACATCTATGCAAAATTATTTTAATAAATATCTAAGTATTTAATTAAATTTATATGTGTATACGGAGGTATTTAGTATAGCATTTTCTGCACATAGAATTTACTGTAGCGATTTTTTACATTTTCATTATTATCTGTTTATCTTAAAAGTGCTGAATATGGAAAGTGAAGTAATGTTTCATGTGGTCTATGGAGCTGTAAATCAGCATTTACTTGCAAAACAAGCTTGCAAAGAGACATTAAATTATTTTTTTGTTACAAATTTTCCAAACCGTTGGTTAGTAAAAACAATTTTATACTTTGCAAATATAATAGATTAGTTTATATTTCTGCTTAATTCCTTTTTTCTTCTTGTTCCTTCTTTAGTTTTCTAAAGAAAACTCGCCACCTACACGACTGGAGTAGCTTGACAGGGAAAAATAAAATAAATGATAATACTTACTCACTCATTACAGCATTAGGCAGGGTACATCCTGGATGGGGTGCCAATTCATTGCAGGGCACACACATACAGTACACACTCACACGCTCATCCACGCACTATAGGCAATTTGGGAACATCATTTCAAACTCGAGACGGGAATCAAATCCGGACCCTAGAGGTGCAAGGCTAACCTCTGAGCCACCTTGCTGCCAACTAATTAATAATAATAAAAATCAGCACATATTCAATTGTTTCTGCTTGAACACAATGTGCGGATGATCCACGATGTCCCATACTGTACATAACGTTTGGTGTACACTTGTGTCCCAAAAGTCTTGCTATATTTCAGGCACATGATCTTTAATAATTTCTTCAAGCCTACTTAATGAAATGTATAATTTAACTAGAGGGTACCCGTTCCTCCGCACTGCTGCGTGCTACCATTTGCCAGAGATTGAATGTGCGGTCAACTGACTGCCACTCCTCACTCCAGTGTTTGTGCAGATATATTATAACCTCACAGTATGACATAAAAGGTGATGATAACACTGCCTCCTGTTACACGATGAAGGATGCCCACTAAACTGGCTGCCCACTACACTGGGTTTCAGTAGCTATGAGCTCGGCCCGACGTACCGGTTTTTACCGTAGACGATGCTGCCTTCTGTAACAGTCGGCAGAGAACATCTGTCACACGCTCAAAGTTGATCATGACACTGCTTACTCCCTGCCTGTACAAACACCTCCCATCTATATGAACAGCATTTCAGATATATACACTATATTGCCTGCCTTAACATGCATATGAAGTTGACTAACATCCAATTCTTAATCCATAGGGTATAATATGATGTTGGCCCCATCCCCATTGCAGCTATAACAGCTTCAACTCTTCGGGAAGGCTTTCCACAAGGAGAGTGTGTTTATGGGATTTTTGACCGTTCTTCCAGAAGCGCGTTTGTGAGGTCAGACACTGATGTTGGACGAGAAGGCCTGGCTCGCAGTCTCTGCCCTAATTCATCACAAAGATCTTCTATCTACCTATGTATCTATCTATCTACCTATCTATCTATATCATTTCAACTTCCCCATTTCCCTCCAACCCTATAGGAGCTGAAAGCCAAATAAATAAATAATATTTTAAACTATGTGTCCATCCTACAACATATTCCTAATAATCAGTGATCACTCACTCACTCATTGTCATCTATGCAACTTTATTCTGTATACAAGGTTGCTGGGGGCCTGGAGTCTATCCCGGAAAACTTAGGACACGATGGACTCAAACCCAGGATACACCCAGGACAGGGTACCACTCCAGTGCAGGGCACACACACACATACACACACTATGGGTAATTTGGGAACGCCGAGTAGTCTAATCTGCAAGTCTTTGGACTGTGAGAGGAAACCGGAGCACCTGGAGGAAACCCACCAAACACAGGGAGAACATGCTAACTCCATGCACACAGACCCTGGGCGGGAATCGAACCCAGACGCTGGAGGTGTAAGGCAACAAGGCGAACCACTAAGCCGCCTATTTCTAATAATAGAACTAAAAAGAGTTTAATAACTGCTCTGTTACTCTCCTTTTACCAGCTAATATGAGCTGTGTGATGAAGCTGCACCTGTGTGTCCTGTCTCAGTCTTATAAAGCCGTCTGTAAATATAACTAATATTCCATAACCTACTGCTTTAACAGGGTTTTGGAAGCACTGCAGAAAATGCTTAAAGCGTAATCATCATTATCATTATTTATTAAAAAAACGTCAACAAATGTCGTAACTCCGGATACGGAGAATGACGTCGAAGCACTACAACGGTAACTCAGCGTGAACTAACGGAAGTCTCGCGAGATTTCACCGGCTTTCCGCTAAAGAAACTAGTCGAGTGCGTTAACAAAAATATTTATCATTAAAAGAATAATAATAAAATAATTAAAAAAAAAATTGGTGTTAAATCTGTATTAATACGCAAGAAAATTAGATTGAATCTTTTTCATAATAGGTAATAAATAGCTTTTAGTCACACTACAGATCTATCAGACCGACACCAACAGACGGAGAGCATATTTTTAAATTTATATACAGTATTTCTTGGAAATGTCGGTTTATTAGCGGTGAATATATGCCAGTGACATTAGTGACAGCCTATCGTCTTCCCACCGGAAACAGACGTGGCATACTGACCGGCTCCTTGTCTTTCTTTCAATAGTTTTTCAAGACTCGTTGAATCGACTCTGATTTTGAATCACCCGATAGAGTCGATTCCACGAGTTGAATTCACAGTGATTTCAAGCTTCATGTCCGTAAAACATGAAATGCAGTAAGTGAGAGGAGAGATATTAGCTCTGCCTACATTCACAAAAATCCAATGCCTCCAATCCTATACCAAATAAAGTTGATGGAAAAATCGATTCAGTTATAAATCGCGATTCTTTCGTTTGGCGATTCACATATCAGAATGTGAACCAGAATCGCCTGGTTTTCAGTTAGATCCAGCGGTCCAACAGAACACATTTAGGAGTGAATTATTTGCTAAGTTTGTTTAGAAATAATAATTATGACAAATGACAGAGATACATGCTGCTCAGTTAAATGTTAAATTGTTGTTAAATTGTATTTGAAGTATTGTTTAAAAGCTGTACTTGGTTTTTAAAAATTACAAGAAAGAGGCTACATTTCATTACACATTAAACAATTTTTAAAGGTTTAAAATTGTAAACCAAATCAGGGAAAATGTAATATCGAATCAGGATATTTATAAAATCGTGATTCTTATACAGTGGTACTTTGTCATACAAATTTTATCCGTTCCAGATGTGAACTCTTAAAGCGAATTTTCGTATTCTGCAACGCATTTTCCCATAGTAAATAATGTAAATGCAGATAATCTGTTCCAGCCACCCAAAAATATTACCAATAATACCAATTTCCAAAGCTATAATAATATTTTTGCATATAAAAAAAACATCAAAACATTTAGGAAAGACATGTAAATAAAGTAAAATATAAAATAAATAGTCATTAAACCTCACATAACCTTCATTTATGATTCCTCCTGGCAAAGGCTGCTTTTAAAAAACGAAATTGAATGTGGCTACATTTTATTTTTGCTGCACTCCTTGATAACATTCTTGGGACCAAATCTTGCGCAAAATGCAAAAAAAAACAAAAAAAAAACATCTGAACAGCTCCCAATGTATGCGCAACTTAGCCGGTTGGCGCCTGGTTCAGCTCAGTCCATTCACTCGTATGCTGAAAATGCCTTGCATGCCGAATTGAATTCCTTACAAAATTTTCATTCTTAAGGCGAACATTCAGGAGGTGTGCTCTTTGTATACAGAGGTACCACTGTACTTATAGAGTCGCAATATTAATCGAATCGGCAGCTAAGTATCGTGATAATATCGTATCAGGAGGTGACTGTTCCCCACTGGAAAATAGGATTCATTTAGATGAATCGACTCCTTAAGCTTCGGTCGACTCCCAATGACTGGAATCAGAGAGTCGATTCTGTCTGTGCTCGACTCTGATCCCTAGCCTGACTGCTGTTTCATTTCGGGTCTGAGAGTCAGTTACTAATACAGATAAAGTCTGTCTCCTTAACCGACCCATGTCTCCATAAAGACCGGATAAAGTGGCTAGTCGGAGCCATGCGCTTGTGTTTTGTGTGTGTTTGTGCGCTGCTGCTGTGTATCGGAGCGAAAGCAAATCGCGGAGCCTCGCATTTATTAACAGATGAGATTCCCTTCAAAATCAACTGGCCTGGGGAACACTTCACCTTGGTAAAAACTAATAATAAAAAATAGCAATGCTGTCAGAACTGTAAAATGCATTTCAAGCTAGCTAAGAGGCTAACCCTCGGACGTATTGATCCATTTGATCTTGTTTCTTTCTTTCTTTCTTTTTTTAAATCATGGTGAAAATCATTTACCATTAACGTGTGTAGCACGTAGACAGATGTATGTAGCAGACATTTTACGCAGACAGCGCTTAAAGAATAAAAGTCACTTTTCATATTAATTCACGCATATTCATTGTGTTTGTGGTGCGTTACGGCTAGCTGTGCTCTTAGTTCCGCGTTTGTGGATCACGTGATCACTTTCATGTGGCACGAGCCATAACAGTGACATGAGATGCTGATGACCTGCTCTGTTCTCCAAAGCCTTCATCTGGAGCCCTTTATGAAGAAGATGACTTCCTTATTATGACAACCGCAGAAAAGGAGAAATACAAGTGTTTACTGCCTTCTTTGTCTAAAGGAGATGAGGTAAAACCTTTCAACAACTTTAATTCCCTAACTTATACTCACAGCTCATTACTCAGTTAAGTTCAGTCTTTATTTGTCAAACATCTACATTACTGCATAGTGAAATTCTTTATTCTTCACATATCCAGCTGTTGTTAGTAGGCTGGGGTCAGAGAGCATTATATGGCGCCCCTGGAGCAGACAGGGGTAAGGGTCTTGCTCAAGGGCCAAACAGCGGCAACCTGGTGGAGCTGGGGCTCGAACCGTCGACCTCAGAGCCTTAACATGCTGAGCCACCACCGCCTCAGGATAACCTTGGTTGATCATGTATGTGAGGGTTTACTAGTATGATTTACATTCCTAAGTCACTGTAAAACACAATCTGTTGTACCCCTGGTAGGTCAGAAGTTTAGATGTTGTACTACTGATCAGAAGGTCCCAGGTTCGAACCAACACCATCACCAAGTTGCCATTGTTGGGCCCTTGAGCGTGGCCCTTAACCCTCAACAGCCTTGCTCAATGTAAAGATAAAAATTTAATAAATGTAACTCTGTTCTGTTTGAATATTGCATATTACACCAAGATCAAGCACCTGATCAAGTTATCAGTGTCTGAACCATAAGCTTGATTTACTGTATGATTCAACAAAATTTGAAATAGGATTCATGATTTCTTGGGGGTTAAAACTGACATCATGATCTTTGCGAATTCTTTGCCCAAGTTGTTGTTAGTCTTTCAGCTGCTCCGATTGAGGGGCCGCCACAGCAGACCATCCCATCCGCACAGGTTTTACGCCAGATGTCCTCACACAACCCTCCCATTTTATCCAGGCTTGGGATAGACACTGTGGCATGTGAGAAACCTACCGCTGAACCATCCCTTAATTCCTTCTCCAAAAACACGTGTTTATTTACATTACTATAGCACACTTGTTGTTGTTGGTCTTTCGGCTGCTCCCGGCAAGGGGTCGCCACAGCGGAATATTCAGTCCGCACAACAACTTGGCACAGGTTTTACACCGGATGCCCTTCCTGACGCAACCCTCCCATTTTATCCGGGCTTGGGACCGGCACTGCATCCAGTGACATTTAAGTGAATGATCATCCACATTTAAATTTGGGCTTGAAAATCTCCATAAATTTGTTTAATGCGTCTCTGGCATGTTTTGATTGAGACTGCACCATCGGGACAGCTGCCTGAGTGCAAATGTTGAATCTGTGTTACTCTTGAATTAAATGGCATGGAACGAAAAATTAACAAAGGGCATGATTATAATATGCATTGTTACGCTATTGGATATCACATAGCCGACAAAGTTTCAGAGAAGAGTAAGTATTTAACCTTAATTTAATTTCGTACAACTGACAGGTGAGCTGTTGGGAGTCTTGGATTATTTTGGTTTGTGCAAGCTATTGGTGGCTCAGAGGTAGCTCATTGGACTAATGAGCTAAGTCATTGGACTACGGTTTGGAATGTTCCAGGTTCAAACCCCACGACCACGAAGTTGCACTGCCCTTGAGCAGGCCCTTAACCCTCAAATGCTCAGATGTAAGGGCGTCTGCCAAATGCCTAAATGTCATGGTGTGTTATTGCTGTGTTTTGCTGTGTGTTGTGATTTATTTGAACATGAGGCTACAGACCTGTTTAATTTTCGTGTATTTAAACATTTGACTCTGTACAATTTTCCAGCTAATAAAGGTTTCTTAGATGATAAATACCTTGTCTAGTATAGTCGAATAGTTCATATTGTTGGATTAATTTACATGTCAAAGGAATCAAATATGTTTTTGAATATAATTTGTCTGTGCTTTCTTCCTCCTGATCTTTCTTATTTGATCGTTTTTTCACTTATTAATGCCTGTTTCATCAGAACGACGAGAAGGAGTATACAGGACACAGCCCAGCTGCCCTACTGGCTCCATTATTCCAGCAAAGCAGCTGCTCATACAGGGCAAGTTTCACATCATTGATTTCGTTATTTAAAAACATACTTTCGATTTCACTCTGAAATTTGTTTAAATCTATCCTTCCTTCCTTGCATCCATCCAGATAGCGATGTGTGGCCAGCTGGCTACATAGTTAAGTGCATTAATACAGACTTTGTGAAAATGATCATGTATATAAAATCATGGCAGTGGGATGACTGTGGTGTCGTAGTCCTTAGTGTCTCCTGAAGTTTTTGCTGTAGGATGTCATGTTAACTGTATGTCCTTGATGGTGACCCCAAGCTGTTGCCACCCGTTTTGACCATGAAAAAGAAGTTTATAAGCAAACAGTCTTGTTTTTTGACCATTATAATATCCTTCCTGTTCAGTTGTATAATATGTCCTCTGTTTGTTACAGATTGAATCTTACTGGTCCTATGAGGTGTGCCACGGGAAACACGTGAGGCAGTACCATGAGGAAAAGAAAACCGGTCAGGTCTGTTAGACATTTCCAATTCTCGTTATGGTTTAAACCAGAAAATACTGTTTATTTTGGATGCCAAGTACACCATGTTACTAGTTCGGGGGAAAAGGTACCTAGTATATGGACCTACTGAACTGTTTTTATAGAACTAATGCAGCTTTAATGCTGATTTGTCTGGGCCTGCAGAAAGTGAACATGCAGGAATATTACCTGGGGACCATGACCAGCAAGAACACAGAGTCTGCAGGAGGTTATTATTATTATTATTATTATTATTATTATTACTAAACTTTTAAACATATGGGATTTTTATCATATGCCTTGTCTGCTTCTCAGAATCAGAACCTAGTAAAGCAGAAGATGCTGTCAATGAAAGATCACCACCAGATACCAACACTGAGGTATGTGAAGTGCTAATAAATTAACTCAACTAACTCAATTAACTCAACAATTTGTACAGCACCCTCCACAATTGTTGGCACCCCTGGTTAAGATGTGTTCTTAGGCTTCTAATAAATTATTATATTTTTAAAACAATATAGAACCACAATGCAAAAAATCCAACCTTTAATCGAAGTACAATTATTCATGGGGAAAAAATCCCACATTAAGAAATCATGAGTACCCCAATTATTGGCACCCCGAATGTTAATATACTCAGCAAAAAAAGAAACGTCCTCTGACTTTCAACTGTTTTTACTTTCAGTAAACTTAATGTGTAAATATT
>JAQMYG010000013.1:7269704-7281628 GCA_030014215.1 Clariallabes teugelsi
GTTATTTGGATTTTTACAACATTATTGTTGAAATACACAGTCCTGAAAAAGGGGAGTTTCTTTTTTTGCTGAGTATACTTAATACAGTACTTCTGACTGTAGATATGGGCAAGTTTAGGCCAGTGTCTATTTTCTTGTAGCCATTGCGTGACTTATGAAGGTCGACGCACATCAGCCTTACTTGAATAAGGTGTCTTTCCCATGTTGAAGAGTGGATAAGAGAAATAGGCCTCTGTGTCATGTCATATTTATACTACAGGGAAACAGGAAGTCAGGAATTATTAATTAAAAGTTTCTAGATAATCTGATCTGATGAACTTTAAAAATTAGAGTCAAAATGACAAAAATGCTTAAATTTAATAGATTTTATCGGAATTGTTAGTATGTATGTAGGCACTGTAAGATTAGCTTATTATGATTCCACAGTATTAGTGTTGGCTATTTGTTCTTGTCTGAGTAAATATGAAAAATGCTGTTAAATATCCCAGGCGCCAACAAAGAACATCGAAGGCCAGCTGACGCCGTACTTCCCGTTGGAGATGGGGAATGGGACCCCATGTGTATTGAAACAAAATAAGCCTCGTTCCACCTCTGTACTGTACGTGTGTCACCCAGAAGCAAAACATGAAATCCTGTCCATTGCTGAGGTGACGACCTGCGAATACGAAGTGGTGGTGCTAACGCCACTGCTCTGTGCTCACCCTAAGTATAGGTATGTACTAAACACTTAATAAACACACAGGTAAACACTTAATAAACACATATTACAGCTATGATGCTCATTATAACCACAGGTTTGGTTTCTTTCCCATGTCTTAGCGTTATGCCTTTGTCTTGTTCTTGTCACAAAATGTTCAGGTTCAAGTCATCGCCAGTGAATGTCATCTTTTGCCAGGCACTGGCAGGCTCTCCATTCAGGCCCCGCAGCCTCACCCACCAGGACCAGCAGCAGGAGGAGCTTCTTAGGCCACACTTCAGTCCTCCCACTGAGCAAGAGGTGAGAACACGTACTGTCATAGTTTCAGTTAAGTTTTGCTTGTCCCATTTGTGTTATTTTCTATAGTATCATTTGTTTTTTTTATTTCTAAAACACCATTTCACAGACACAGCTTTACACTCAATCTGGCTTTAATGAGAAAAACACATTTTTAGGCAGAACTTTATCTCTTTCAGGAGGACACATCACCTGTACGGGAAGAGGCTTTTACCTCTACCCACAAACCCATGGCAGTAGGTGGACACACCCAGGTTACAGTCGGCACTACCCACATATCTCGCCTCACTGATGAGCAGCTCATCAAGGAATTTCTGAGCGGTTCATACTGTCTACATGGGGTGAGGTTTTAAAGAGTGTTCTTATAATGTGTTTCCTTAAGATCTTATGTCAATGTGAAAAAGGGACATGAAACTAAATAAGTCTTTTATGGTTTTCTACCAATATTACTGTCCTGTTTTTTTTTTTTTTTTTTTTGTTACTTTGTTCGCCGTGTAAAGCCATGATTCATTCACAACCTTGTACTTCTGCATCTGTTTAGGGCGTGGGATGGTGGAAATACGAATTCTGCTATGGAAAACATGTTCATCAATATCATGAGGTGAGAGGAAGTATTTGTAAATACAATCAACATACCTTACAGACTAGACTACAAAGAGTTTGGATCTACAGTACTTTTGAACTTGCGCACAATAGTAACCATGCAGTTACAGCGCAGAATATACTACATTTAACATGGGCCCCTTCAACATGCATCTGTTTTTAAACCATCTAGGAAAATATATAAATTAGCTCTCTCTTTTTAGGGTATACGTGGTTGCATGAAAAAAAGGAACTGAAAGTGAATAAGATGAGATTATACCTTTATTCGTCCCATGGTGGGGAAATTTCTTGGCAGAAGAATTACCCAGTACCTGTTATTATGTTGTATGATTTTAGAGAGCCATTCACTGCAGAAAAAAAAACACTTTAAAGAAAATTTCTTGCACTTCTTGCGCTACAAGCCTGGCACATCTTTCTTTTGGAAGTGCCTTCCATTCCTCTTGGCAGAATTTTTAAACTTTTAAATAGAATCATCATCACCAGTTTTATGATCATTGGCTGTGGTGGTATTGATATGGTGACAAGACTGGGAGACAAATAATCTTTCCTTAAAAATTAGAATCTGGAATTTTAATCCGGAATTTAATTTAAAAGTGAAACTCACATACTCTAGATTCATTGTGTGTAAAGTGAAGCATTTCAAGCTGTTTTTATGTTAATGATTACGGCTTACACGTCATGAAAATCAATAATCCAGTATTCCTAAATATTAGAATATTCCACTTAAAGTTTGAGTAGATTACTATCATACAGTAGAAATACCATGCATCAATCTAGCTCAGTACACACCAGAGACTACTAACTTGACACTTGCCTAGAAGGTTATCACCTCAGTCCAGCCTACAGAAGGTGCTGTAAAAGGTGCCTAAGCAACAGGGATGACTACAGCTTTAAGAAGATTGTCAAGCAAAGCCGATTCAAGAATTTGGAAGTGCTTCACGAGGAGTAAGGCTGTAGGTACTTCATCAAAAGCCACCATGCACAGACTTCTTCATTAAATGGGCTACAACTGTTGCATTCCTAATATCAAGCCTGGACCAATGCTCAGTGGTCCAAAGTTCTCTTTCCAGATTAAAGTAGTTTTTAATCATTGATCTCAACTCAATGTCCCGGAGTCTAGAAGAAGAGTGGAGAGGTGCAAGAACGAGTTACTCTGTAATGATTTGGGGTGTCATGTTATCTGCTCGTGTTGGACTACTATTTTTTTTTTATCAAGTCCAAAGTCAACATAGCCATCTCCCAGGGGATTTCAGAGCACATCATGCTTCTGTCTGCTGACAGGCTTTATGGAGATGGCAATTACCTTTTCTAGCAGGAGCCCACAGTGCCAAAACTTTTGCTGACTGATCAGGATTGTACTGTGCTTGATTGGCCAGCTCACCTGACTCCCCTGACCTAGAGGAAGAGGAAACACCAGACCCGACAATACAGACGAGCTGAAGGCTGCTATCAAAGTAACCTGGTCTTCAGTAACGCCTCAGCAGTGCCACAGACTGATCACCATCGTGCCATGCATAAAAGTTTTAAGATTTAAGCTTCAAGGGGCAGTGTATATGGGGTTTCTATATGGAATCGATATAGTGCACCCTGCCCAACTGTTATCTTGAAAAGATAATTAAGCTATGCTAATAAGTTCTACACAAGTGGTGAAATACGTGCGAAAATAAGTGGTGAAAATTTTTTTTTTGCATCCCCAGACATAATATACTGTTTGTGCATGACTTATTCACTTGATTTCATGTTGTTTCAGGACAAAGAACAGGGGACGAGTATTGTTGTGGTGGGCAATTGGAATCATGCTGAGCATTTAGAGTGGGCCAAGAAGAACGTGGCACGCGCCTACCAGCTGAAAGAAGAGGGAAGCCAAAAAGTGAAGTATGACATCTACATATTGCTCTTTTACGTATGAATATGGCACCCTGATGTGTTAAGTAAGGGACAAGTAATATAAAAGAAGGGGTGTGAAGTGAAGACAAATAGACTGCATAGTAGAGTTACTGTTACCACCCAGATGATCATCATTTTCCAGTTATGTTAGTTCCTGTTGTCACGTAAGTTACAACAGCAGTTGCCAGGTTATTCACCCCCTCTCCTGAGCTTAATAAGAAAAAAATCGCAGCTTGTGCTGTTCCCGAGCAAACATAGTTACAGCTTTACTTTGACTGTTAAAGTGCTTGCAAGGACTCCTTCCAAAAACAGTGCATAGGAATTGGTGATAAGATGCTGCTTGAAATCTGTACGCATCTGTAGTGCATGTTGAAAAATTAGAATGTTGTGGAAAAAGTATATTTTATATTATAATTTCATTTAAAAAGTCAAGCACTTCTATATTCTAAATTAATTGCACGTAAAGTCAAACATTTCAAGATAACGTTATTGATCCCCAAAGAGAAATTTTCATTTTCTCAGCAGCTGAATTTGTAAAACTAAGATACAACTTTGATATACCCCCTAGATATACCCCAGCTGATCATAGAATTAGGCAAATACAACCTCAGTCAAACAACACCATGTAACAATAAGCCAAGAAAGCCAACAAGAAAAAGGAATGTAGGCAATACTAAGTACTCTCTTATTGCTTCCACATGAATTAAGATGGTAAGTTGCAGCCAGGTGCTGCTGATCATCAGCCCTTGAGTAATTGATCATCAGAAGTTGTGCAGAGATCTATAAAAGCAGAAGGTATTGAAATGGCCAAGTCAAACTCCAGAACTCAACCCAATTGAAATGTTGTGGTGGGACCTTAAGAGGGTTGTGCAATAAGCCAGTGGCCAAAAACCTTAATGAACTGAAGCAATGTTGTAAAGAAGAGTGGGCCAAAATTCCACAATGATGTGAGAGACTGATTAAGTCATATAAGAAACAATTACTTCAAGTTGTTGCCTGTATTTGACTGTATATTAACCTACATAAAGAAATTGATGATCATTAGCGCCTGCTTGGTATAAGTGATTAATCATATCCTGATATTGATCCCGGAAAAATCCTGACTTTGTGCAATTGTAAGAATTGAAACCAAAGGGTAGTCAACCAAATATTGACTCGATTTAGATTATCTTGTGTTGACTGACTTAGGATTTTGAAAATTGATTAAAAAAAAAAGACAATTTTTATTTTATTTTATTTTTGAAAGCAATCTTACTTTACAGCATTTCTGCCTAAAACCTTCGCACAGTACACCACACACACCTAAATACATGTATACACACTTTTCTCCTCTACTTAATATTCCACATATTATTCCAGAGTGGTATCCCATTTCTATGGCCATGGAGATGTGTGTGACCTCACAGGGAAGCCAAGACAGGTCATTGTGAAGCTCAAGTAAGTCACTTACTGTAAGTTTTTCAGTAAAAGTACAGTAACATACTGTATTTAAACCAGTAAGTGTTTGTATACATTCTGCCATCTTTTACTTTCAGGTGTAAGGAATCGGAGTCTCCTCATGCTGTTGTTGTTTATCTTTTGGAACCTCAGACGTGCCAGTATATCCTTGGGGTAAGCAGATGTGAATGACTAATGCTCTGAAATAAAGCTCAATGCTTTGTTTTATTGGCTAAATAAAAAAGACATGAGGTTTTGAACTGTGCTTTTCTTCATGTTTCTTCTTTGTTCTCCTTAGGTTGAGTCTCCAGTGATCTGTAAGGTCTTGGACACAGCTGATGAGAATGGTCTTCTCTCCCTCCCCAGTTAGAAAGAAGACACACTGGCCATGTTTTAGGAAGAGGAATAGCATTATAATTGGTGTGAAGAAAAGTGCCTGAACACATGATTTCCTCATTGTCCCTTTAAGAACACTTTGCTCTAGACTGAGCTCTGAAAGGTTTATTTGTCCTGTGTTACAGCAGGTATGTCTTTTGAAAGTATGTTAATTGTGGAGTTGGCAGTCGTGGAACTGCTTAAATTCCTGATCAGCCTGAGAACATCTCTGATTTTGTAACTTTTTGGCACATTTTAATGACTGCTCATGTTTTTTTATTTTTTTTTTTATTTAATGCAATAATGTCTGCAGGGAACTATTTTGTTGTTTTAATGGATTATTTATTTCTGTTAACATGCTTGCTGTTGCGAGCATCAAATTCCATTTTAAGTAAAGCTAAAATTTAAGAATTGAAACAGTTTGTTAATTGAATTTATGGACAGATGTATTTGCCTACAAAAGGAGTGGAATGGTTACATAGTACAGCCATCTGAGCATAAAAATGACAAGACAAATGTAGGAAGAATTCAGACTGTGAGCTTTATTTTGGACTATATGAACACGTACACTAGACTTTGTTTATGCTACCATGAAATTATGGGAGAATCATTACCATGTGTGCTTAGTCATACATTAAGGTAAGAATTTTTATGTAAACACAACATAACTGGGTTGTGCTTTGGATAACTGTTAAAATATTTAGTGTGTGTCTGTGCGCACAAATTAATGTAGTTAGTAAACTGTGCTTTAGTTCATGGGTGTTGGCATGGGTTTTTAAAACTGTGATATTTTTGATTTAGGACAGAATCCCATTGTCCAATTCAGTGACACTACTTGAGCAAATAAAGAATGAATATGGTTTGGTTATAATTAATTTGCATAGCATTTAACATTCTTAGAACAATGTTTAACACGTGTATACACAGACATGCTAAATTGATCCTCCAATTTAGAAAACCTGTGAAAAAAATTTGTGTCTGATGTAACAGCCTAGTGGTCAATCGTGGAAAAAATACAGCATATAATGGCAGTAAATTGAGGCTGACCATCATTTTGGCCTAGGATATGTTGCTTTACCTCCACAAACTTTACCTCCACAATACTGTTCATATTCCAGAAAGTAAATGCATAAGGAAATGTTGAAATGCTTTAGAATTCTCTGTTGTATTATGATAGGTGCTCATACAGGCAAAATGCATTTTTTTCTTGACCTAAAAAAATTAACAGGTGATATTTTGCTGGCATACTTTCGTGAACATGTCCTCCTTAATTGAGCAGACAAATATTTATTTTTCAAATTATTTCTTTCTCATCTTGAATGATGTTTCTTCATCACTATGTATTTTTTTTAATTGGCCTTGCTGTATGCTCTGAATCTGCGAACATACTTGCTCACACTCTACATTCGAGTAAACTGTAATGATGTAATGCTCACACTATACGTTTACACTGAAATGTTTTGATCAAACAAGATATCTGAACCCTTGAAGGCAGAAGAAACCAAAAAACTAATTAAAAAAGCACATGGTTGAAAGTAGACCTGTGAGTAAGTGCTGTCTGTTGTGCAGCAATAACTGGAGGGTCAGTATGTACACAGACATGTTGAAACTTTGGGGCTAAAATTGGGCAGCTAAGCTGCAGATTAAGGAACTGCAGATTTTTTTGCAGATTGATGCTGCTTTGTCCAACAGGAAACAAGGAATCACTGATTTTTACTGGTCATGGATTTCACTGGTTTGATGATGTAAATTACCTGCTATGATCTTCATAGTCACCATATCTCAATGCAGTCAAGCACCTATGGGAGACATTTAAGTACTGTATTTGGCAGAAAATCTAAAAGAAAACGTAACAATTTTACCTTGTGGAAACAACTGATTTTTTAAACATGTTTATTTAAAATGAACATTAGTGCCTGAATGAACATTAGTGTCTGTGTTGGTATATCATCAAATTAGCATGTTCTGATTTTTTTTTTTATCTGGCTTGGACGTATATAAAATGTTTGAAGCTAAACACTTAAATTGTAGCTCTCTAGGACACATTAATAAGCAGACACAAACTATACTTTCACTTGCATTATGAAGGCATTAAATGTCTAATTTTGGGTCTGAAACAAATCTACAATATTTGAGGTCTGAACGATTTCATGATTTCACATTATTCTGATGGGCCCCACGCAATGTACTTCCCTCACCTGGAAAATATGTAATTAAGTCAACATAAGCAAAATACAGTTGCAAAACATTTAGTGTGACATTAAATGTATAACAACATTTTCTTAAAGAAAAGATGCTTTTACCATGTTATCAAAAACTCCATGCCAGTGTAAAAATATAATATCCTTGAATCATCATCAAAACATCAATAACACTGTGGATAGTCTTAGAATTAGCAGCAACTCTGTTTAAACGTGCACAGCCTCTCAAAGTCCAGCACTGATAAACCAGAAATAAACAAGTTATATTCTTCTATATATTGTGTACAAACTGCCATTCTACTGCTCCCATTATGTTTAGTAGTGGACGTAGTACAGCATTCATACTGAGGGTGCAGGGATCTGATGAGCTGAGGTACTGTCAAAGTCCTGCAGTGCCTCCTGGTGGATGTGATAATGCATGGCCGCAAAGCTCTTAACAAAGCCTGTGGTCTGAGAGTTCACTGGTTTCAGGCTATTGGGAGAACTGGGTCCAGCAGAGGGACTGCTATTGTAGATGCTATAGTAGGGCTCTATGCGAGTGTTGATTGGTGTGGATGTGCTGGGAGGATGGGATTTACATTTTTCGGTTGTGGCACGCATACTGGGCACGCTTTCCCGAGAGTGGCTAGGCCCACATGCCTGGTCTACCAGCCTCCTCTGTGGTTTTGGTGAGAGCATGTAAGCTGAGTTGGTTTCATGGTGTGAGGACTTATTACGGTTTACCTCCAAATTTCCCTTGCCCATAGCATGCAAACGAGTCTTATGCTTACAGCAGAAGGAGCCAAATGCCAGCCATTGGAGGAAACAGAGTACACGACGTCGCAGACCGGCACTGTTCCTGGAGTAAACAAATGGGTTTATGCCAGACTTAAGAAAGATCAGAGCAAATCCACACAGCTCAAATTGGTAGTGAATGAAGCTGTTCTCTGGTGACAAAACATCCTGTGCTAACGCCACACCCATGGGCAGGCAGCAAATAAGCACAGATATGACTATGACCACACATGTCACTATTGCCTTGGAATCCTTGGCCGTGGACAGGTTGGAAACCAACTGACAGCACGTAGCATGTGTGGCAGCCTTGGGTACCAGGGGCCGACTGCTAGTCTTTGTAAAGGGGTGTGTCTGAACATGCTGTAGCTTGTTGTATGTCTGATTACGATAGAGTGAGGGCACCTGGACAGCACACTGTATGCCCTCAAATCCAGCAGCAATGAAGGCTGGAGGTGCAGCTGGAGGACGTGTGGCACTCACCATGATAACAGAACACTTCCGCACCATGGAATTCTTCCGCAGGGTCTGTGCAATCATAAGATATGACATGGACACTACACCCACGCAAAAAGCAAAATCAGCAAGGTACACATACAACACCACCTTTGACTGATTTTCTGTGAGACCAAAGTGAGGCAGGCAGGGACCAGCGCTCCTGGGATAGGCTCTTAAGGTAACCAAGGCTGCCAGGGTGAAGCTCGAAGCCCACAATAAGGCAGTAAGGGACAGTGTGCATGGGAATGATGCTGCATGGTTCGGCTGCTGGCCCAGTACCATGCGCAACCGATGCAGGGCAATGACTGCCACTGTTTCCAAAGACATGATGATGAACCCTGAGCTAGTGAGATGAAAGGCAAAGCAGAAGCCCTTTGAAACACCACCTCCACTGTCCCCAACGTCCAGGAAAATGATGAGCGCAAACATGGGCGCAGTAACGCAACAGATGAAGAGGTCACAGAAGGACAGGTTCAGGATCATGAAGTCAAAGTTGGTACGGAGCTTGCGGACCGCTGGGTCAAAGAAAGACAGGAACACCACCAGGTTGCCATAAGAACCGAGGAGGAGGATGAAGATGAGGAGAAGAGAGCACGACGCCAGGGTAGCTGTATGGATCAAGGCCCAGCCGCTGACAGGAGTCTGTCCGAGAGAGCTATTGGAGGCTGGGCTCCTGGCAAAATCTGCCAGGTCTAAAGGCCAGGCCGTGCTGTTCATGGTACAAATGGAGTATCACAGCCTTAGACGACTTCGCCCATTGTGCAGCAATGCCATTTCTCCTGAAGTACTGACAACAGAAAAACAGAAAAACATGAATATTCTATATGATCTCTGTTAATATTAATACTACTAGTATAAAAAAAAAATGTTTTCTGTGCATAATCTGAGGAAAGAAGATTCCTACTGATTATGAATTATTTACGGATTATTTGCGCATAAACGATCAAATTTGTTGCATGCACTGGCGTGTTAATGTTAGTTCTGCTGTCAGAGTGTTAATGCAAGCTGGTGTAATATTCCACAATCTGTATCATTGGAAAAGCTATGTCGATTATATTTTACTGCGCGAACAGGCCGTTGCATATCGATAAAACCCGACAATCAGGACAATCAGCGCCTCTGGATCTGATAGACAAATAATACAGTGGACATATGAAGCCCGGAAATATGCAGTTTTTCCCTCCATCCTGGACAAAAATGTTCAGCTCGCATGCTTTACCCTATTATAATAAATAACGCCATATTTATATGCGTATTGCTTCTTTAAACATCACGGTGATTTGTTTTTTAACCTTGTCAATAATAAAAAACAATAATAATACATACGCAGAAAATGCTCTTACCCCATTTTACTGTAATCGCCCATTTTGATCATCTTGGAAGTTGCCAGTAAAAATGCCTCTCTTGTTATCTCGCTAATAGGAAATGATGACCGAATCACGCGCGATGTAGCGGAATAAAATGACTGATAGCGCTGCAGCGCGCGCGCGGTAGAGGCAGCGCTCGCGGATTGGACCAGAGAACAGACAGCGTGCGCGTGCCCGTGAGAAACCGCTGGGGAGACAAAATCAGGATGGGGAAACTGTTTACTGTTACTGTGTGTTTACATCCCGTTTACATTCACATTAGCCACATTCGACGCTGACATTCACAAAATGGTTTCCTTACTACATCAGAAGGAAAAACAGAAAAACATCTCCTCATAGTAATTTCTACACAGAGACGTGGAGGAGGATTTGGGGTTTAAAACCCCCCTGAAATGCTCTTAAAATGCACAGTTGTACCGTATAAACCAGTATGTCACTGCGGTTTAGTGGTTAGCACTGTTGCCTTGCACTGGTCCTCTGTGGCGACCCCTCGATGGGAGCAGGCAAAAGACTAACAACAACTCCAGTTTCCTCCCAGAGTCCAAAGACAAGCAGATAATATTAATTAGCGTTCCAAAGTTGCCCGTAGTGTGTGAATGCGTTTATTAATGTTGACCGGAGGCCTCCATTGGGCCCTTGTTGGATTCGGCTAACCAGATGTTGCCATTCCACCTCACTGACAGTCCAGGGTTTTCTAATCACCTTCTCCACACTGAAATTATAAACTACATACATTTCATTCATGCGGCACACTGATGTAGTGGTTGGCACTGTCACCTTAATCCTCCAGGGGCCATGTTCGATTCCTGCCTCCGGGTCCTCCAGTTTCCTCCCACAGTCCAAAGATATGCAGATAATACTAATTAGTGTTCCAAAGTTGCCCGTAGTGTGTGAATGTGTTTATGAATGTTGACCGGAGGCCTTCATGGTCACTTGTTGGTCTACAGAGGTTCTTTGATGGATGGAACTGCAGTTAAGCCAGCCACTCTCCCTGAAAACATGGTTAATCTAACTGCAGTAGTGTGTATAGAGGAGACCAGGTATGGTTATATCATGATTACTGTTGTATCAAAACAATCAGTGGTCAGATAGTAGTCATATGATTGAAAGATTTCAGTGTTCAACAGCTTCCTTCTCACATGCTGGCTGTCACATCTGGAAACAGACACGTGTAAATTCTGTAGAATGTTTGCAGTTATGTGACCAGATGGGGCCATTCCACAACACTTATGGTCCAGGGATTTCTAACCACCATTTCCACACTGAAATTATACACCACATAAATTCCACTCATGGCAGCATGGTGATGTAGGGTTTAGCACTCTCGCCAGATGCTGCCATTCAACGACATTGACGGTTCAGGGATTTCAAACCACCTTTTCCATACTGAAATCATAAACCACATGAATTCCACTCATGGCACGGTGGCTTAGGGTTAGCCATGCACCTCCAGGGTCCGGGTTCAATTCCTGCCTCAGGGTCCATGAGTCCACCTGAGTCCATGGTGTTTGCATGTTTTCCCCGTGCTTGGTGGATTTACTCTAGTTTCCTGCCACAGTCCAAAGATGCAGATTACAGTAGGTTAATTAGTGTTCCCAAATTGTAATGTGAATGAGCATGTGAGTTTGTGTATGTATAGTACAGTAAAACCCTCAGATTGCGAGTAACGTGGTTTGCGAGTGTTCCGCAAGACAAGCGACAAGCGAAAAAATAGATTTTGACTTGAAAAACGAACAAGTCTTGGTTTACGAGTACCGAGTATCATGTATCACGCATGCGCTTCTTGTTTTG
>JAQMYG010000013.1:7314256-7339419 GCA_030014215.1 Clariallabes teugelsi
TTTGTGAAATACGGTTTTATTCTGTAGCATTTATACAGTATTTTACTGTTAGAATTACGAACATTTTTTACAGTGTACCTTTTGCATGTGTACAGTTCTCTTCACCAAGTGTCCTCTAATGCAGGAACCATTTCAAATTGTCAAATATATTTCAAATCAACACTTCTTTGTGTGTGTGACTGTAACACCAATTACAGTTTGTGGTGACTAGCATTTATTGTGTATTATTAATTATAATCAGATTTGTTTTAGATGTAACTTATTTTTATAAGATTTTGACATTATTGTGAATTTCATGAAAAAATACAATTATATGGCCCCACTTTGATATTTGATCAAAGTGACAAAAAACGCTACAACTGAATATTGAACATCAAAGCAAGTAAAAGAATGTAAAAGTAAGAGAATGTATTTCATACTACATTTTCTGAGCATATACAAGCAATGTGTCTGTTATGTTCATTTCAATGATTCTGGCATCAGCAGAACTAAAAGTGGCATCACTTTCCACCGTGATTGTGTAGAATGCCCCGTATAATACTTTACAGGGCGCTATTACGCCGTTTTAAGGCGTTGAAAAGGGTATCGGTTTTCCTTTCACGCTCCTCCTTCACTCACAGCACAGGGATGATTTGTAACGGGATGCACGGAGTAGGAGGGATTCATGTGTGCTACTGATTTATTACGATACTGGAATTACGAAATCTCTGCAGTAGACAGGGACACCCTGTACAGCTGACATGCCTTTCTCTGACTATATATAGGACGGAGTGGATGAGCTCGAGCATTTCCCTCAAACCTGCGCTCATGTGGACTTAGTCGGCTTCTGGAGTTTTGCACGTGAGACATCGGTAATTGTTGTATGTAAACGTTCGTCTTTTCTGCTGTTTAACGTCGTTCAGTCCGGCTTTTTTTTTTTTTTTTTTAACTTTCGGTTTTTCCATATTTGAGAGAATTTTATATAAGTAAACTAAATTAATCATTTTTGTTAAAACATCTTTTTTTTGTCTCAGAGAATAATTTACCTTGGGATTTAATTTTTTAACAGGTATATGGATTTTTTTTTTTTCAACTATCACTATAATTACAGGTTTTTCTCCAGTTTTTATGTTAAATATATGAGACAAGTCAAACTGCCAGTCACATTTGGTATGATTTACTGATGTGTTATCGTTTCCATATTGTATTTACAATACATTCACCATAGGATGCTGAATATTCGATTAATTCTAATCGAAACTAAATAAATTCTAATTCGATTAATCTAATTCTAAACAAAATCTGTTCTTTTAAGGAGGTATGATACTCAGGGCAATTCATATCTTGCTACCAGTGGTGTTACTGCACACGACAGGAATACCACAAGGTAAATGCATAACAATTATTTTCCATATCATTATGAAAAAGTTAAAGATTTTTATTAAAGTTTATATTTATGTAGCATTTTATATTTAAATAGGTCTAGGATGTTTAGAATCTTTTGACAAGCTGTTGAAGTAATACACTTCAATAATGTTATTGCCTACCAGTAAGTTTTAACATGAATGAATATAAATGATATTACTCCCAAGGGGGCCAAGCGGATGATGACTCCAGGTTTAACTTGTTCGAAATCAGCAACATCACCAGAAAAACGATTGGCGCTAAAGTCCTCAAGGGCCATGACTGGGATTCCCCAGCATTTCGCTTCATTCGCTTTGACCACATTCCCCCAGTCAGCTCACCAATCCTCCAGCAGCTTTTAAGAAAGATACACAGCAACGATGGTTTTGTATTTGTGGCCACCATTCGTCAGGATCGGGCTTCTCGTGGCACCCTTGTGGGATTAGAAGGGTCTGGTGGCCGTCGACATTTTGAGATCATCTCTAATGGATATGCCAACAGTCTGGATCTAGTCTACTGGGTGGAGGGCTCCCAGAACATCGTGTCCTTTGAGGATGTGGATATATCAGACTCACAATGGAAAAACATTACATTGCATGTGCATGGAGAGAATGCCAACCTGTATGTGGACTGCAGCCTCATTGATAGCTTTACCCTGGATGTGCCCTTTTATGACCACTTGCAACCTGAGGGCAGCCGCATGTATGTGGCCAAGGGATCTAACAGGGAGAGCCACTTTAGGGTAAGAGGAATTTCTTCTACGTCCAAATGGCGTCCAGTCTCCATCATGAGACAAGTCTCCAGTGTCTAGTTTCCATTCACTGTAATGTCTAATGATGACCCTTTGTCTATCAAGAAACTAACTATAAATTAGTTAAATAATTGATAAATTCATTCATTCATGTTTTATCCTGGTCAGAGTTAATGTTAATCTGGACCTTATTTGGGAACAGTGGGTGGGAGGTGAGAACATACACGGATAGGAAGCCAGATTTGAATAAATACAATTCCAGATTTTAATGAATCTCCCTACATTTGAAATCTGCGGAAGCATACATGAAAAAGGTTATCACAGTGGGTACAGAAGGGCATTTAAACCCTTCGCTATTTGCATACTTTGTTCTGTTATAGATTTTATTTTAAATGGAAAACTTTGGCTCCTGCTGTAAAGCATTTTACATTTACAGCATTGAGTCTTCAGTAAGACTCCCATTCATACAGACAGATCCATTCAAGATTGATCCCAAAGTTGTTCATTAGGTGACCCAAGCATGAGGCTGTGTGTACTCTGCAAGTTTTCTTAAAGGACCTGTATTTGGATACATTTATGATTCCTATCAGTATGGAGATCATCATCTATGATTGGGTGACCTTGGTTGACTTTTGAACTTTTTCTTGGTCAGCGATTGAGGCTGGTTCCACTTCTGTTTATGCTCTTTTGTGAGAGGTTTCAGCACCAGGTACACTCTCAGATCACAAAAAATAAACCACTTCAGACCTGCATGAGGCTGTGTGTACTCTGCAAGTTTTCTTAAAGGACCTGTATTTGGATACATTTATGCTTCCTATCAGTATGGAGATCATCATCTTTTTCATCATCATCTATGATTCCTTAAAGTGGCCTTCATGTGTCACTGTACCCTAAAGAAGTGCTTAATGAAGTATAAGGAGTCCAAAATTATCCACACTCTGGCTGTAGAATTTATTTTAATTGTCTTTTCTAAAAGTTAAATACATAATTTTTCCACTTAATCTCCTTGCTTATTCATACACTTTGTCCATCAATCCAGAACATTTTGTATCCCCTTATTAATCAAATGCACTCCATCTTCATTTCTTCAAGTTTCTTCATTCTCGTAGGGCTACTTTTATGGGACCGAACAGGAGAAAGTCTGATAGAGCAAGATCAGGACTTTAGGGAGGATGCTTTAACACCTCAAAATGATGTTTTTGCAGTGTTGACAGTGTGGGCAGAAGTTTATTGTCATGCAAGATAACGACATCCTTGGATAGCAGTCCTCTGTGTTTAATCTAAAGTTTAAACTTAAGCTCTTTAAATAAGCATCTCACTATAACGAGCACTGTTGATTTTCAATCCTTTTTCCTGATAATGTTCCAATACTGGCCCGTGAGAATCCCCAAAAACTGTAAGCGTCAACTGTTGGGTGACCTTGGTTGACTTTTGAACTTTTTCTTGGTCAGCGATTGAGGCTGGTTCCACTTCTGTTTATGCTCTTTTGTGAGAGGTTTCAGCACCAGGTACACTCTCAGATCAAAAAATAAATCACATCACACCTGCACAGCAGCACAGACAGTGCGGCCAACAGAAGTATAAATACCTATATACCCAGAGTGCGGATATTTTTTGACTCACCCTCGTATTTCTGAGATGGTCGTTCTTCCAACAGGACTCATGAGGCTTTTAGATCTTTGTAGTCTGGTTTGGATTGGGTGGCCAGAACTAGAATTTCACAATAATGTGACCCACTGTGATCCTGGGAACATTTCAAACTTTACAAATGGTTTTAATCGCTTGCCTATGTCTACGTCTATAGATGTGGAGGTCCGTAGATAATTCTGCTGTGAACATCCAGAAAAAAATGTAATCAAATAATAAGCATATGAGCACCATATGAGCAACTTATTTTACAGTATTTGGCAGACGCCCTTATCCAGAGCGACTTACATTTTTATCGCATTATACATCTGAGCAGTTGAGGGTTAAAGGCCTTTCTCAAGGGCCCAGTGGGGATAATTTGGTGGTTGTGGGATTTAAACCTAATTTTGAAGTGCTCTGGTCAAGAGGCTGAATATGTACAGTAAATAAATATTTTTTGATTGTTTAAACAGATGCAAGAATTTCTAAAAATGTTTATTTGTGTTGTAATTTGGATTATAATTTGTTGATTAAGGGCTTAAAAAGAACATTTAACTTATTTAAATGAACAGCACAACAAACTATGCAAAAACTGAAAGGGTCTCTATGCTTTTTTTAAAAATACCCTATACTTTTTACGTTTGCCCAGGTTTATCATGATCATACCATTGCAGGTGGTTTACGCTCTATTCATAATCATCTCTTCCTTCAATTTTGCTACAATATGTACTTTGACATTTCTGATCAGAATGTTTGAAAGATTGTCTTTGTAATGAATGTATTATATCCTGTATTTGTACTTGAATGGCTAATAGTACTTCAGTTGACTGACTTGTACTCAAATAGTAATTTAGCAGAAAACAGTGGACAGTACAGTAGAGGTGTAAATGATTACTTTAGTAATAATACCTCTAACATCTTACAGGCTTTGTTGAAGAACGTTTATTTCATCTTTGATACGCCTGTCGAAGATATTCTGAGAGACAAGGGTTGTGAGATTTACAAGCCTGGTGAGTATGGAATAACAATATGTAAAATATTAACAAAACAAGCTAATGAGATTAACCATAAGGAAATGATTATTGGGATGGGTTCGGCCTATAACACACAACTGTTTGATCAAGGGAAATAGTCAGATGTTGCATAATTCCTTTAACATTTCTGACAGATTTTTTCTTTCTTTGTTTCTCTTGTCCAGAAGATGTGTAGTTCTTAGTAAACTTCTCATGATAAAAATGCAGGTTTAAAGACATTTAAATTTACTTTTTTTTTTTTGCTGGACTGTTTCCAATCTTATGGCCATTTGCAGAAGTGGGTCACAGGGTCTGTGGATCAGCCTGTAATATATCAAGCTTATTGAAAATGTCTGTGGCTAAGAACTATACTGAGTTCAACCAGGGTGAACATACTATGAAGAAAAGATTTATATTACATTTATATTCTATGGCCACTTTGGGGAAAAGCCACCAAAGAGTGCAGAAGACACCCATGTACTGTACTGTAAGTTCACTCAAACACATGCAGTGAGATCATGAATTGGCAGGCTCTATGCTAAGTCCTTACACTGGGCATTATGCCTTTTGGTCCTTTGCTCACACTTGTAGCAAGCCAGCATAGTCCATACACATAGCTAAATCAATACCATTTGGATTGCCCTTACATTTTGTCCACAAACCAAGCATCAGTTAACATGGATTTAAGTTGCTTTTTATGACATTTTTACAGGGCTTACCATGACTACATGAAGAACCTATACATGGGGTTGTATTCAACTTGAATATTCCTTCTGAGATATGTGTGAAGATTAATATTCCTTTATGCACCTAGCTTTGTGCATTTAAGTGGTGGGGCTCAAACCCTGTACCCACTGATCAGTAACTACCTGAGCCGGTAGCCATATATATATATCAGGCCGACATCAGGCAGACCTTTACATGCTATTAGGGATATCCTGTGTGTATGCTCTTATTTTACAGTCATTTAAATGACATTAAATTATACGTCTAGAATGCAATTTCTTTTGAAGTAAATGATTGAAGCTCTGTACCAACCTTAATGTATAAGCCAGAGTTAAACTCTCTGTCTAAATTATTAATACAAAACAAAAACTGATTTTGTAAGATTGGGTATCTTATACCTCGTTTATGCTAAGTTGTAGTGTTTTCATCGTCGGCCAAATACAACCCGTTTTATAATTAGAAAGTGAATCACAGATGAGAAATCAAAAAAGTAGGTTAAGTTTTTACCTTAAAGCAGATTACAATTCAATGACTCCAGCAGATGTCAATTCACTTATACCACTTCAGCACTGTTATTTCTACAGATACAATATGAACTAATCCCAGTACAAATATTCAGTTTATTCAGTAATTTTCTAATTACTATCTATTGGTGCAGGTGTTTGTTTACATTGAGCAAGTAGCTTATTAGTAAATAATTTTAAAGCAGATTATTAAATCTGGCACATAACTGTTGAAAACATCGCTTTAACTCTACATTTGGATTTGACTTATGGTGCAGGTTAAACTCAGTTAAACTGCTGGTTACCACAGTCAATTGTCATAAAGTGGAAGCGATTGGGAGCGACAGCAACTCAGCCACGTAAAATCACAGAGCGGGGTCAACGAATGCTAAGACACATAGTGTACAGAGGTCACCAAATTTCTGCAGAATCAACAGCTACAGACTTCCAAACTTTGTGTGGCTTTCAGATTAGCTCAAGAACAGCATGTAGAGAGCTTCATGGAATGGGTTTCCATGGCCAAGCAGCTGCATCCAAGCATTACATGTGCAATGCAAAGCATCGGATGCAGTGATGTAAAGCACGATGCCACTGGACCCTAGAGCAGTGCAGACGTGTTCTCTGGAGTGACGAATCACGGTTCTCTGTCTGGCAGATGAGTCTGGGTTTTGACAGTTGCCAGGAGAACAATACTTGTTTGACTGCATACAAGTGTATGTGTAAAGTGTGCCAAGTATAAATTTTGGTAGAGGGGGGATTATTATGATATGGGGTTGCTTTTAAGGAGTTGGGCTCGGCCCCAGAGTTCCAGTAAAAGGAAATCTTAATGCTTCTGGATACTAAGACATTTTGGACAATTTCATACCTAACTATGTGGCGACAGTTTGAGGATCGCCCCTTTTGTTCCAACATGACTACGCACCAGTGCATAAAGCAAGGTCCATAAAGACATGGATGAGATAAGATGAGATGACCCCAACCCGATAGATGTCCTTTGGGACGTATTAGAGCGGAGACTGCAAGCCAGGCCTTCTCGTCAAACATCAGGTCTGACCTCAAAAATGCGCTTCTGGAAGAATGGTCAAAAATTTCCATAAACCTTGTAGTAAGCCTTCCCAGAAGAGTTGAAGCTGTTATAGCTACAAAGAGTGGGCCAACATCATATTAAACACTATGGATCAAGAATTTCATGTTACTTAAGTTCATATGCATGTGAAGGCAGGAGAGTGAATACTTTTGGCAATAAAATGTATCTAAGTATTGCCAAAGTTTCAATAAATTCTGTCCAGCGGTCGATCTAAGATGCACATGCACAATCTGGCTCATAACTTCTATTCAACGTTTTGCTTTCATTTATGCCTCAGGTTTAACTTCAGGCAAATACCAAAGTACTGCCAAAGTTAATTAAATTCTGTCCAGCCAGTTATGTCTGATGCTGTGACAAATTCTGGCTGGACAGACATACAGACAAAAAAATTTCTGAGACAGGGTTCGTGTCCTCCGATATATGAAACGTAAAGATATCATTGAAAGAGCGAGTTCTGACCAATGCACAGACAAAACCTTTCTTTTATTTATATAGATGTATAATTTGGAGGGGTAAAGTAGTAAAGGGGACTGAAATATTTACAGGTATTATCAGGGTGTTTATGTTTATTCTTTCAAATCCTTGTTTTTAAAATCTACAGGGCGATTCTAGCATCCACAATGGTTACTCTTATTTGTTCTCCTCCCTAAGTGCCCAAAAGAATAATCAGACAGTTACCAATTTCAACACTGCTGACCTTTACAGTGGGTCTAGATTTGCACTGCTAAATTGAAAAATATGATTTTCACAAATCTGCCTGGGTAAGAAACATACATGCCTGCCTATCATAAATGTCTGTCTATCTGTCTATTTCTATTCGCTAAACTGGATATTTCTTAGATAATGTGAACACCGTAAATGAGGGTGAAGACATCGTGGGGGTCAGTCCAGCACTCTCCACTAACTTTATCGGGCAAAATGTGAAGGAGTTGGAGACGTGTGAACACTCCTGTGAGAATCTGAGCTCCATGTTGCAGGAACTCAAAGGACTCCGCATAGTGGTCGGAAACCTTATAGATGGCCTACAAAAAGTGGTAGGTCTCCTTCTAAAATTATTTTGAATGATCTCTTTTAACCATCAGTAGAAGTTTCCTGCCTATTACTGTATCTATAACCACTTCAAAATTAAATTTTAATTCAAGTACATTAAAGGAAAAGAATAAAAAATCATTAAGGGACTACCTATAACGAACCTATAGCTTGTATTAGTCTATTATGTTTTGTCCTGGTGTTTAATGGATAGACATATGGATAAACTTTTAAAATGTTATTAATATTTTTTTTTATATTTATGGCAATTAGAATCTAAATATAAATACAGTACATGAATTTGATTACATACTTACAGTATGACTTAATGGACCACTCATAATTTTACTGGGATGTGGAGAACAAAACATCCCCTCCTATAAGTGGGACTTCTAGCTAGTATAGGCATAAATATGTTAATCTGCTGTATCATCACTGAACAGTACTTGGTTAATTAAACTTAAATAATAGAATTCCAGCAGTTGGGATTTTTTCTCATTCATTTCATCAGGTCAGAGTGTTTCCCTGTTTCTGAGTGAGAGCCGAGACATGTCTGGCTCTGTTTAAACATCACTCTTTTTTCCTTTGGGAGCATCCCAGCAGTGAAAGAGTTTTGGCACGATCTCTGGGAAATTCAGCTGCTGCTGAACACACTTGGTCCCTAAGGCTCTTGCAGACCAAGTGGTGTGCCACTTTTTGGATTCATATCACTGTCTGTCTTGTTCTCTCTCTTCCTCTGATACTCTTTTTCTAACACATACACACACGCCGAAACACATGCTGTTAATTTCTTAAGTCTTTTTCCACACAGCTAAACCCATATGCCTATTTTGGCATACGGTATTCTCATAAACCTGAGTATGTCACTGAGTAAATAGCTGATTAGACATGAATTTTACAAACAGCTCTGATTGTCCATCTTTCTAATGTCTTTTATTCCTTTATCAATAATATGTACAGTTAAATGCGTTACATTTGCTATAAATCTAGTCACATATCCACATATCACTCAGGAACATTGTTTTTTATATCTTTCAGAATGAGGAAAATGAAATCATGAAGAAGACTCTGGGCAACATTAAAAATATCAAACACAACCATATGTGCTGGCAGGATGGCCGCTTGTTTGAGGATAAAGAAGACTGGGTTGTGGACAGCTGCACCAAATGCACTTGTCAGGTAGAAGACATGGATGAGGAAGATTTGGATTATAAAGGCTTGTAATAAATGTCATTATTTTCCTTTACGAGCACTTCTTTTTATTGGTAGGAGTCAAAGATTGTGTGCCATCAGATTACTTGTCCTCCTGTGGCCTGTGCTATTCCAGTTTTCCTGGATGAAGAGTGCTGTCCAATGTGTCTGCGTGAGTAGAATTATTTATGATCAGTCAAACCCAGGAGACAACACATACTGTATCTGAATCTGTTTCCCTTCACATGAGCAGTTAGGCCTTAGTATATCAACAAATCCTGTGTTTAGATTAGAGTGTGAATTTTGAAGTTAGTTACCATGGTGACATGGCACACCAGGTAGCATTCCCACCTCACAGTCCTGGATGCGGTCCTGGATGCTCTGTGTAGAGTTTCACATGTTCTTTTCATGTTCCTCATGGGTTCTATGTTTTCCTTCCACTGTGGCGGTGTATAAATTGTATCTAGGTGTTCATGAGTATGTGAATAAGTGTGAATGGTACTGTATGGTGATGGACTTGTGTCCAAGCTAGTGTGAATCCTCTGGATACACCCTGACCCTGATCAGGATATACTAGCCACTCACTCACTTACTCACTCACTCACTCACTCACTCATCATTTATACTGTACCACTTAATCCTGAATACAGGGTCGTGGGGGTTCTGGAGCCTATCCCAGGAAACATTAAGGCATGAGGAGGGGTATACCCTGGACAGGGTCCCAATCCATTGCAGGACACACATACAGTACACACACATTCACACACTACAGGCAATTTGGCAACGCTGACTGTGGGAAGAAACCGGAGTACGCGGGAGAAACCCACCAAGCACAGAGAGGACATACAAACTCCATGCACACAGAGACGGGAATCGAACACGGACCCCGGAGGTGCAAGGCGACAGTGCTAACCACTACTCTTACAGTTCTACTCTTAGCAGGAGCTGAAAAACTTGTTGGACTAGTGAAGTGTTTCTGTTATGTGACTGTTTGCAGCCAAGGACAGTGAGGACGGCTGGTCACCCTGGGCTGAGTGGACAGAATGCACAGTCACATGTGGGACAGGCACCCAGCAGAGAGGCAGGTCATGTGATGCAACCAACAACCCCTGTAGTGGTCCTTCTATCCAGACCCGCACATGTAGTTTGGCTAAATGTGACAGTAGAGGTGAGAAAGTACGACTGCTGATTTCAGATGTATGCATACTGGTAATTGTTGAGTCCAAATTATTTTGCATAGTCCATTTCCACATTCTAGTCAATAGACAGATGATTGAACAATGACAATTAGTCTGTTTAAAAAGACTGTTGAGGAGCAATATAAAACATCAGTGTAATAGACTGATGTCTCTGTGTTAAACAGTGGTTTGCATGGGGAATATTCACTGAAGAGTATAAAGAAATTAGATTTTTAAATATGCAATTGTATTGTCTACATTTAAAACATTTGCTTAAAAAGCAGTAAACGCCATTTCAATGAAGTCAGTAATCTGCACATGACAATTATTTTGTCTTTTAAATTCCATTAGTACAGTTAAATATGGAATTTGGCTGAATTATTTATTTTTTTCGAAGAAACTTGAAGAATCAGTCACAGTTCTTCTGGAGACTTTGACTGTTACATGTGTCTGCTTTTTGTATTTAATACATAAAAGCCAGCTTTTTTTTTTTTTTTTGGAGACACAGCGTGCTGTGTTTAACGATTTACGATTTACTCAGAGTAGAACACAGATGCAGAAATCTCAAACTTTAATAAAAAAAATAATAATAATAAACTTATCAAATCAATGATATGAAAAACAAACTGATAGCAGAAGAGGGACGACCTTATCTGAGAGAGATTTGGCGGCAGGAAAGAGACTGCTTCATGCAACCAAAAGCTATTCTGAGAAAATAAACCCAACTCAGCAACTAAAGATATAAACTTACTGAACTTACATTGAAAATAAGGTAAATATTTAGAAAACTTACAATTCTGTACATGAACACACAGAGGAGGTGAGACAGCAGAGAAAGAAACATAATTCAAAACATAAGTGTGCAAGTGCCATCTTGTGGTTGGTATGAAATTTGTCAGGTATATGTGACACTTTAATACAGTACGTTCCCTATTGCACCTTTTTTATTTTTTGCAACATTCAATTTGGTATTTGTAATTTTCTGCTTACTCAGTAATGCAGAAGTCATAAAACAAAAATCCAAGGCAAAATGAGTTTAAACAAGGTATATTACCTAAAACCTTTGCACAGCACTTCAGGGGAGAGAGCTGTTAGCTGTGACGACCCTCCCTACTAATGTCACCTTCTCCATTGTTCATGTACCAAGCCAATTCAGATGGGGAGGATCCTTTGATCTTGGAGGATTTAAATACAAGGAACTTTTCAACATACCATAGACTGAAAAAGCTACTTGGAAGAGTACTAAAACGTTTCTACTAAACTAAGAAGTCGTCCAGCTGACATGACTCACCTTCCACACAATATGTAAAACTTTTACAATAATATGTATAACTTTTCCTTTACGGATGTAACATGCAACCTCTCTGGGTACAGAAAAAAAACCTTCATGTTATAATATAGAATTTTATAATCATGTGATAAAAATGTAAATGCAGTTATCAATTAAAAAAGAAAAGTTCTCAGTAACTAAACAGGGAACTGCCTTGACATGACAGCTCTTGCTCTTAACACAGATTTGGTGATTCATTGTACGTGAAATGTTTGACTGTGTAACAAACTCACACTTGCAGCTGATTATTCACAGCTGTGTTCCAGAGTTGAAACTTTTTTATTCTATAATTTAGTTTGATATATTTATATCTGGACTTACCATGTGTTTAACCACATGTTTATACGGCAGAGAAGCAGGAATTTGTTAAAGGCTAAACTAGGGCTGCTTCCTAAGTACTGTATAAAAAGGGATATGAAAACTGCCTTTAATTAAATTGTCCAAAAATATTTAGCAGGTCATATTTCTGTTTGCATGCGATAATAAATGTGTACTGGATCTAATGTATTAAAAAGATCATAAATGCCACTGTGGTTTTCAGTTCGTCAGGATGGAGGATGGAGCCTGTGGTCTCCTTGGTCCTCCTGTTCAGTAACATGTGGTGAAGGCCAGATTACTAGAATCCGCCATTGCAACTCCCCAGTGCCCCAGTTGGGGGGAAAGGACTGTGAAGGAAATGGCAGAGAGACAGAACATTGCGATACCAAGCCCTGCCCTAGTAAGTGACAGCATACACACTTAATATGTTTCATATGATCTGGCTTAATATATTCCATATAAAAATCCTAGATCTGTTTGTAAATTGTTGGTTGAGAACTGCATGGAAACTTTCTTATTATTTTATTCAATGAATCAATCAACATATTGACACACACATACACACACGTGGGGCTTTCAGGTCAAACTGGGACTTGTGATGAAATGTCTCGTGAATGAAGCTATAAAACTGATTGACATTTACAGAAGACTTCAACCACAGGACGGTGAGGAGACTCTTAGCCGCAGTAAAGCATTTGAATGGTGCAAACTTTTTAAAGAAGGCCGTATGTTCAGAGGCCTTCCGAGAATCTGTTGGGGACCAAGGCAAAAAAGTATTCATGAGGATCATCTTATGAATTATTGATGAATAAGTTTGCCAGCCCTTGGGGAGCCCTAAGCAGTTGGGGCCTGCTGACAAGCAGCACCACTGCGTACATTGATGAATGATGATCCCAGTCAAAGTGGCTTGGGGCCCACTGCAGTCGTTCCCATGAACATTCAACAAGTAGAAAGCCTGATCATTGAAAATTGAATAAAATCATTCACTTGGACATTACAGGAACTCGGCTGGGAGTTATTGTCACATCCCCCGTACAGACCTGACCTCGCTGCGAAGCCATTTCCACATGTTTGAACAATTAAAGGAGTTCCTGGAAGGTCAGCGCTTCTAATGTGGAGCAGGTTGCTCATGGCTCCAGCATACTGAGTAAACCTTCTGCACTGATGGTATCCACGCACTAGTGAAACACTATGATGAGTGCATTAGTGTAGTAAGGGATTAAATAGAGAAATAAAAGTAGTTTTTATTCTCAAAACTGTGTTCTATTATTCTGCAAACAAAAGTCATTGTTTGACTTGAACACCTCTTGTGTATACACAGATCAGCCATAACATTACGCCTGATTGAGTTGGTCCCCTCTTTTGCCACCTAAACAGTAATGCATTGTGTGTTCTGACACCTTTCTGTCAGAATTAGCATTAACCTTTTCACAATTTCACTGGTTTCCTCCCACAGTCACAAACTTTTTTTTAACTGCATACTGTATGCTTGCAGTTAATGGAGGATGGGGTCCATGGTCCCCATGGGCTGTATGCTCACTGACATGTGGTGGAGGAGTGCGGAGTCGAAAACGTGTGTGTAATAGTCCTCGTCCACAATATGGAGGAAAAGTGTGCTCAGGAGAAGCTGAACACACAGGGACCTGCAACAACCAGAACTGCCCCATTGGTATGTTAATTGTGCTTCCTGCTGTTTGCTATCTAGTTTATATTGATAAATCAAAATTTATATTGTAATCTTTTTAGGAGTTATTCTTGGGTAACTAACTTGCCCTGAAATACAATCAACAATGAGTAGAATCTTCTCTAGAATAAAACATACATCAATATGCATACATACTACCAGTCAAAAATTTGGATGCACTTTCTCCTTCTGTAGTTCTTCTTTTTTAAATATTTTTAACATTGTACATTCATACTTAAGACATTCAAACTATGAACGAACAAATATGGAATTATATTTATATTTGAATTCCATATTTGTTTTGTTATAATTTCAATGTAACAATAAAGGTAAAGAAAAAGGAGAAAAAGTGTACAAACTTTGGCTGGTACGCTGGTACCTGTGTGTGTGTGTATTTATATATATATATTTATGTTTCTCTTTATCAGATGGCTGTCTGTCCAATCCCTGCTTTGGAGGAGTAGAATGTACCAGCACACCTGATGGCTCATGGGAATGTGGTCCCTGTCCTGTTGGTTTCCAAGGCGATGGAATATTTTGCAAAGATGTCAATGAGGTAAGGTGGGAAACTGGAAAGAACGTGTTAATGCAGTCAGCACAGTGTGAAAGATCCTGCAATTTTCCAGCATGCTCAGATTAGTATCCTTTCACAAAAAGACTGTTCTTTTCAGTATTTTACTGAAATGATGAATGCAACTAAATTCCTGAGAATAATGCCACACTGTTGTTTTATTTTGTCTGAAATATTGCTGATTTTACTACCATCCTCTTTGTGTGTGTTCAACCATAGTGCGATCTCGTACCTGACGTGTGCTTTAAAGTCAGTGGGAAACAGCGCTGCATGAACACTGACCCAGGATTCCACTGCCTTCCTTGTCCTCCTCGTTACAAAGGCAACCAGCCTTTCGGCATGGGAGTGGAAGTAGCCAAGAACAATAAGCAGGTTAGGAAAGCCTCGACAGTACTGTGTAATGGTAGTAACTGGACTTTCACTGCAAGTAACTACTTGTGTTCAAATCTTGAATTTCCACACACATGTGGGTAAGCTGCTCAAGTCTAAACCATGCATCTTTCTACAACACTATCTGATATTTTCACTTCCACTAATTATCAGCCCTTGCAAGTGAATTATTTATATTGACATTTATGGCATTTAGCAGATTTGCTTAACCAGAGTAACTTTGAAACCTTTATCAATAAATACATCTTAATATTGCTTCAGTAGTCAGTTTAAAAACTCAGTTTTGAAGGGCTTTTTTGTGCCGATGGTATCCAAGCACAGAAGTACTTCTGAATGACGTAGGTCTTGGACTCGCAGTGACTCAGCTGTTTGGTGCTGGTATATTTTTGGCTTTGTAGGCAAGCAGGAGCATGTTGCATCTATTGTAGGTAGCTACAGGAAACCCGTGAAAGAGTGTAGCAATGAGGTATTGATGGAGAAATTCGGTTTAAAACAAGTCATGCAGCTGTATGCTAGATGAGTTGCAGAAGGTCAAACGGTGCACACAGACAGACCTTCCAGGAGTGAGTTGCAGTACTTCTGTTTTTACATGGCAAGGAACATAACATACACCTGAAGGGGGACAGAAATAGATTAATCCTTCTGATGCTGTAAAGGAGAACTCAAAATAGAGGACACAGGGACAAATTTTAAGCACAGTCCACTTTTTTTTTAATGGGGCAACTCCAAAAATCTTAAAGTTTGTCTATTTTATCGATTTTGACTTTGAAGTGTGATTGAGGTGATTGTTCTATTGGAAAACTCAATTTTATAAAAAAAAATCTAGCTTGTAAGAGATTGCTGAAATTTCTGAAGTGGCCCTCCTTCTTAATTATTTCATCCACTTTGTGCAATACACCAGTTCACCTGGCAGCAAAACAACCCTAAAGATGATGCTACCACCACCTACTGTAAATTTAAACCTAATTTTTTTAAGAGCTGGTATGGTGTTCTCTGTGTTCTTGGTGTCTTAATGCCCTCTGCTGATTTGTTCCTGACCATCCAAACCAAATTTCCTCCCACCTAAGAGTGTTAGAAATTTGGTTAGAAATTGCCAAGGAGACATTGATGGCTTGTGCACATCTACAGTACAATCCTCTGTAGAGATATGCACTGAGATCCTTGGACTTTCTCATTGTAGTGTGCGTTGATTAATCCAATGAATGCTGTCAAACTGCCGCCTTTTTTCATTGGCTCACAGAAGCGACCAGCTGCAATCTTAATTAATAACAGGAAGTTGTAGAATAATTAAGAGAAAAAATGTTAATTTTCTGCCTTAAAAAATGAAAGACCTCTGGGGGTAGGCTGTTGTGTCTGGCATCTGGAAACTAGCAGTAGATCCTTTGGGTGCTGTGGGTTGAGGGGTGGAGTTGATGATTCATAGACCAGACTGAGATCAGGGGAATTTGGATGCCAAAAAAAAAAAAAAAAAATATTGGTGATCATGAATGAGATTCTTTACCCAGCAGGAGATTTTGGTTGACACCATTATAAATGTTGGAACCCCACAGGTATTATTTTGTTTATTTACTTTAAAGAAATGACTTTAACTGACTGGGATAATGTTGATCGAATGACCTCAACACACTGCTGGAAATATGACTTAAAAACAATATTTAACAAATGTAATCTCTTACCCGAAATGCATCCTTAAGATACTCACATTGCTGTGGGTAGCTTTTTTTTCTTTCTTGCTGTATCTAAGTCAACGCTCTTAGCAGCATTTGAGCCGTTGGTCCTGATAGTGAGAGCGCTGAATGCTTACCATTGGTCCACCAGAAAACCTGTTGCTGAGGCTAGCAAATGCACATATACCATGTTGCTTTCTCAAATGATAACACCTCCAAAAAAAAGAAGTAATTTTGGCATCGTACAAATACCATACTACAGTGTGTCATGGAAAATGTTGGCACCACGCACACTCAGAACGGACCCATCATAGGTTAACATGGGTTTGCTCAAATGCATTTGCATCATTGCCTCAGTGTAAAGACCAAGACATTCCACGTTACATGTACCATTGTCTCTACTGTGCGTTTGACCTAGGGTGAGGTCTCATAGTTACACTGGTTCTATTGTATAATAATGTGTCTCAGCAACACAGTTCACACAATCCATTACTGTTTGCATTCCTGAGCAATGAAATTCTAATGGGAAGAGAAAGATAACAGGGCAGGATGCACTCTGGAAGTCAAGGCTCATGGCTCATGATAAGGGACTAATGGTTTGGACACCTACCCAATGTCCACACAGAAGAGCAGAGTCAAGAGTCTGTACAAAACATTAGGTCAACTTAGGTTATGGACACACACACAGGAAAGAAAAGGCATGTTAAAATGTCCTCTTCAAGTGCAGTAGTGTAGACACTTAGCAACGCTATGTGGGATACTGCAGTGTAGCTGTACTAAATATTTAGCAATAACACTGACTTTCCACAATTAGTTTCAGTTCCAAATTGACACTCGTCCTTTGCCTTTTGCTTCTGCTATCACTAGCAAAGGCTTTGTCACTTTTTATGCAATTCATATTTTTTAAAGATACTTTAAAAGAGAGATAATTCTCAACACTCGAGAGACATGCTGTAGGTACAGGAGATATGCACACATTGTGTGTGTGGGACATGTTGTGTTTGTCCAGTTCTCCAATTGGGATTTCTGAATTCTGTTACATTTACATTTAGGCATTTGGCAGACGCTCTTATCCCGAGCGACTTACATTTTTATCTCATTACACATCTGAGCAGTTGAGGGTTAAGGGCCTTGCTCAAGGGCCCAACAGCGGCAACTTGGTGGTTGTGGGGTTTGAACCTGGGATCTTCCGAACTGTTGTCCAATGCCTTAACCTACCCCTGGCTGTTACTGTATATACTTAAGGTACCATAGATATAATGGTTGATATTTTGCCGTTTTTAGGTTGTATTTGCAACTTTATTTTGAGGTCATTCATTTGACATCATTTCATCCAAGTAACTTTATCTTTTAAAAACAGCAACCTAATTGCTGCTATAAGAGGTAGTATCTAAAAGTTTCAAGATAAGCTTAATTTACAAGCTCTGTATTTTCACCATACTGTATGTTCTCCCTCAGAGACCTGGCCATTTAATTCACTATTCGCGGTCTGTCCCCTGGGGACAAGTTATCGATGCACAATGCATATCGAAAAAGACAATGGGCATGCATTTGGTCGAGCTGTGGACCTGTTTCGCCTTTTTTTTTTAGCTGTGGAGATGATGGGCTCTTCCACTGCTTCATCTTAGGGTTGTATCCATACACCCAATTTCCTCACCAGTAATGATCCACAACATGAGGGACGGGTCATCCACGGCATGCTGACGGAGTTCTTGGCAGACTTTGATGCATGTTCCTTCTGATCCCGAGTTAGCAGCTTGAGGATGAACTGTGCAGCAACACAGCACAAATCACACTGCCCAATTGTCTGCACTGTTCCACATAACACCAATAGTGGCAGCAATGTTACGGATTGTTCTCTGAAGATCATCATGCACAAGTTGCTGAATGGTTTCAACATATTCGAGGGTTCAGCTTGTTGAAGGTCTTCCTGATCTGTAGTCATCTTCCAGTGATGTTATTCCACTCTTGATGCGCGCTTGCAACTCAAAACTCCTTGAATGACTCATTACAGCATCGACATAAACTTGCCAATTCATGTCAAACATCTCTGTGGCAGATTTGCCCAATTTTACGCAAAATTTTACGTTTACTCTTTGTTCGAAGTTGCACGCTGACTTATGAATGTCTCGAAACATTTTGATACCATCTTGTATGAACATGTCAAACAACATTAGAGTTCCTCCAAGATAGGTGTATTTCTTCATTCAGGCAGTTGTATGCCAATGAAGAATTGATGAGTACTGGCAAGAAATTAGATCATAAACCCCCAGACAACAAATTAGCAGTGTGATCTTCATCTACTAATGTAATTCTGTGCTGCTTCAAATAATAATCTTCAAAGAAGATAGAAGGTAATATATGTGTTGTTCAATCAATATGGGTAATATTCAAGAGTGATCTATTTGTGAACAATTCCTAGAATGTTTTTACAGAATGTTAAACACTAATACCCTGGTCATCTATGTACTAGGCTATGTATGTAAATAAAGACCCCAAAAAGGCTATATCAGAGAAGAAAGGCCTGACCATTTTAATCCCTTTTTCAATCCCACAGGTTTGTGAACCTGAGAATCCTTGCAAGGATAAGAGCCATAGTTGTCATAGGTCTGCTGAGTGCGTTTACCTCAGCCACTTCAGTGACCCAATGTATAAATGCCAGTGTAAGATTGGCTATGCTGGAGATGGTTTTATCTGTGGAGAAGATTCTGATCTGGATGGTTGGCCCAACCAGAACTTGGTGTGTAGAGCTAATGCCACATACCACTGCAAGAAGGTAAGCAGCCAATACACAATGGCACTGTAATAACCTTGAGGAAAAATAATTTGTTGATTACTTTGATTTCTTGTTGTGAACTATTCCTACAGGATAATTGTCCCAGACTTCCCAATTCAGGGCAGGAGGACTTTGACAAGGATGGCCAAGGAGATGCATGTGACAAGGATGATGACAATGATGGAATTATGGATGAGAAAGTGAGACATCAAAGAAAAAAAACATTGTTAATCATTCTTGTAAAGATTTTTGTAAATTCAGTTGTTAGTGCAATAGTCTCTCCCATCTCCACAAGGGATCTCGGACTTTCATTTGTAATGACCCTTAGGTTCTCGGTCACCAAATTGTAGAAGCATCTCAATGACCACTGATAGGAGTAGAATGTGTGTCATTCTACCCAAAGCTCAATTGCGAACATAACAAAGGGTCTGAATACTTATGTAAATCTCTACTTTTAAATAAACTACCAAAAAACTTTTTTTTTTAAACTTTTAAAAAGAATAAAAGAAAACATATTTTTACTTTGTCGTTGTGGAGTATTGTGTGTAGAATGATGAGGAAAAAAAGAATAGATTTTAAGATAAGTGTGAATCATAACAAAATGTGGAAAAACGCTCTGAAAAGTTTCCGTCAGTTTGCTATATATCTCTCTGCGTGTGGATTAGGCATGCTCTTGACAGCACTTAACGGCACATTTTTGTGGACAAAGATACATTTTTTAAAACTTAGGTCATGTGGACAGAAAAAACAAAACAAAACTAAGGACAAAAACTCAGCTTTTAAAAATGCCCAGCTATGTGTGGACTTGGCCTGAATTTTCTTGTTCTCCACAGGACAACTGCCCTCTCCTATTTAACCCCAAGCAGTATGATTATGATAAGGACGATGTGGGTGATCGGTGTGATAACTGTCCGTATGAACACAATCCAGCTCAAATTGATACCGATCACAATGGGGAAGGAGATGCCTGTGCTGTGGACATTGATGGGGACGGTATGATCTAACTTTGTAAATTTCTGCTTAGATAAATGTCAAAAGGACAATGGTATAAGTTGACATGAAATACGTGGGGAAAATGCAAATACAAGTACAAATTAATGGCATTAATTATAATAAAATTACCAGCCTACAGGCAGCATGGTGGCTTAGTGGTTAGCACTGTCACCTTGCACGTCCAGGGTCCGGGTTTGATTCATGGCCAGGTTTGATTCTCGCCTCTATGTGCATGGAGTTTGCATGATCTCCCTGTGCTTGGTGGGTTTCCTCTGGATATTCTGGTTTCCTCCCACAGTCCAAAGCCTTACAGATTAGGCTGATTAGAGTTCCCAAATTGCCTGTAGTGTGTGTGAGTGTATGTGTGTGCCCTGTGATGGATTGGCACCCTGTCCAGGGTGTACCCCGCCTCATGCCCTAAGTCTCCTGGGATAGGCTCCAGACCCCCGTCACCCTGCATACAGGATAAAGCGGTATAGAAGATGAGAGAGAGTGAGTGAGTGTGTGTATGTGTGTGCCCTGTGATCGATTGGCACCCTGTCCAGGGTGTACCCCACCTCGTGTTTCCTGGGATAGGCTCTAGGCCTGGGATTAAGCGGTATAGACGATGAGTGAGTGAGAGAGTGAGTACCAGCCTACATGCTGGGTCCCACATACAGTGTACATACAGTACATTTTCATATTATCTATTAAATCTAAGAAGGAGAACAGATTATTACATGATTTGTGATTGCGTTGTTGGTATAATCTCATACATTGTTTCAAGTAATATTATTTACAAATGTTGCAAAAACCAGCTGTAGAACTATGGCCAAGATTTCAGACAGCTTTCGTTATGATAGTGCTGAAGCCTCTAATTCACCAATAAGCATGAAAAAGCAAAACTTAAAATGTTGACTCTCACTGTTTGTGTTGCAGGTATATTAAATGAAAATGACAATTGCCCATATGCATATAACAATGATCAGGAGGACACTGATATGGATGGAGTGGGAGACCAGTGTGACAATTGTCCTCTGTTGCATAACCCTGATCAGGTACTATTGTACATTTTATGGCATCTAGCTTATGACACCACACCATTATATAGATGACTTACAGATATGCATTTCACTATGTAAGCTAGTTAACTGAGTTAACGTCAAGATTAAGTCAAGAATGCAAGATCAAATCTAGCCGAGTTAATGAGTTTGAAACTTCTCATCTCCCATGGCCAAGGTTTGATTCCTAGCTAATGCCCCAAATCAAGCCACTTGATGCAGGACAACAATAGTGCCAATCACAAGGTTCAACCTGTGTCGTTAAAAGTTTACTGTTCGGCTTGAATTGTTTGCTGTGGAAACACCTTAATGGGAGCAACTGAAAGCTGCTACCACCAGAAAAAAGGCTGTTATAACACAAACAGTAGCTAGTAGATACTATACAAAAGAATAACATTTATTTCTTTAAGAGAGAATGACAGAGATGGAGAGGACAGAGACAGACTTGGAGGGCAGGTTAACACTATGAATGCTTTCTCACCTTCCTTAAACCATTCCTAAACAGATTTGACAAATCCTAACTAATTCTAAGAAATCCTAAACAGTTTGACAGGGCACATTAGCCTGTTGAAAGACCCATTGCCATTAGGAAAATACCACTGCAGTGAAGGAGTGTACCTGAAATAATGTTCAGAGGTTAATGTTTAGAATGTTTTTAGTGACAAGGTTTTTCAGCAGATCATTGCTGGAAGCATCAAGCTGCTTCTGCCTCCTTGCTGTCCTCACATAGTGCATCCTGGGGCCATCTCTTACCCTTCCATTAGACACACACACACACATATCCAGCCATTCACATACCGTAAAATTAAAAGTAGCAAGCTGTGAGGCATTTGCGTGTTCTAACATGCTTCCATCATAGCCAGCGGCTTCACCTGATTGCGTTTACAAGTCATTTTTAGGAGCAGGTGATTCTTATCCTAATCAGCGATGCTTTCACTTGGAAGTTAAAGGTTGCACTTATAACAGCTGGGTAAAAAGAACTGTTTTCATTTAATTGCTGATTATTTTAAAGGGGATGATTCTTTTCTATACACACTGTGTGTGTGTGTGTGTGTGTGTGTGTGTGTGTGTGTGTGTGTGTGTGTGTGTGTAATATTAATTAGTAATCCACCTTCTGATACCATCACAACTATCTAGGTACAACATACAGTCACAGTATATAAAATATCATATACTGTGCCTAAGACAGTATATGATATTTTACATTTAAAATGCAATATATTAAATAGTACATAAAAACTAGTACTTATATTTATTAATATATTGCAATATATAAAAGGACCATGTATGTATATATACAGTATATATATATTGCAATGAAGACAAAAACCATTATATTTATACTTATACTGTAATTGTTCTAGTGAAACATTCTTGAAACTTCATGCATGTTTAAGAATTATACACAAACTTTTACATTGTTAATGTGCTCTGACTAATGCCCATAAAGTCCATTTTGTTCAAACTACATACAACATATAAGCATATTATAAAAAAAATATATATAAAGAAATACATATATTTAATCAAATTCAATATATTATAAAGTATATTGTTGAATATAAAATTATATACATTTAGATATACATTTGAATATATTTAAATATATTTCTCAATATATGAAAAGCGGCAAACCCTTATGTATTTTTCAATATATTGTGAAATAATGCAATATATTATTCTGTATATTGTGAATATAGTTTTGAATATGAATATATTTTTTTCTGTTACTTATTAGTTAGTATCAGTTAGTGTAGCAACGAGTAATATTAACATTATAAAATCTGGTGAATTTACCAGTAGATCAGAACACTATTAATAATCATTAATATATTTATAGTTAATATATAGATAAATATATTTCCTTTGCGGAAGCACATTCTATTCAGTTTATTTCTCATGTTTACTGTGCTGCATATTTTTAAAAGCATCTTCACTTTACATTATTTTTTTACTTTTTATATAAAAAGCATTGCAATATGCAAAATATTTTATGTAATAGTTTTTACTTTCAAACATTTTATATATTTATTGTATGCACATTCTCACAGAAGTTTAATGTGACCACTTTTTCTGATGTATTGTTTAATACCAACAGGCTGATACAGATAATGACCTTGTAGGAGATCAGTGTGACAACAACCAGGATATTGATGAGGATGGCCATCAAAACAACCTAGACAATTGCCCTTATGTTCCTAATTCCAATCAGGCAGATCATGACAAGGACGGTAAAGGAGATGCTTGTGACTTTGATGATGATAATGATGGAATTCCTGATGACAAAGACAACTGCAGGCTGGTAGCCAACAAAGACCAAGTGGACTCAGACGGTAGGTCAAGTGTCACGGAAACTTCATAATTTATGACCATCATATTAAGTCATGATTTATGGTGCACAGGGTAGTTTTTTGCTATGGACATCACAGAATCCTAATTTAAATATTCTCAAAATAGGAGGTCCTTCTTGTAATCTAACCTTGGCAAGGTCATATACCAGCAAACCGGACATAATACAGTAATAAACCTGGTATCGAAATTATTCAACCTTAATCAACCAGGAATCTGAAATGTTCAACACAATCATATCATAACTCTATGTTCTATAAATTGTTAGCTCTTTGAGCTACAAGCTAGTTGTGTATGTCTAGCTTGACTCATCTAATGTCTGGTCCATACCCACATACATAGAGGTAAATGCGCTGACGATGACAATCTAATTTAGTGGCCAATTTAGTGTTCCACATGTGGCTACATATGATATTAGGGCTCTTCACCATCACACAATCCTTTTTTTTTTTTGACATTCCTCCATGTGCCCTTATAAATCCTTGTGTTTCCTTTTTGTCTTTGCCAAATGTTGCATGTTTTTCATCTGACTGAGCTGTGTCTATAACCCTTTTGAGATTGTTCCTGTTCTCATTTCCAGTTTTAACTTAGGTCTGTTTTGAATGCTTACTGACCACATAGACTCGTAGCTGTTTTGGATTTGTTTGTCTTGGCATCTCTTATTAAATACAATTTTCCTGCAATGTATCCACCTCCATTCTCCATGAATAACATCACACAAACTTCACCCACATCAAATGTGCAGTAGATAGGAAGAGAGAGTGCAACCGTGGCTGCATTATTCCCTCCAGATGGATTTCTCCTGCAGTACCAATTTTATTGACACCTCGGTGGTCCCAAGGCCGAAGGAAGAAAACTGGGTGAAATTTGTGCAGGCCACAGGAATTTTGCAGAGTTGTCAGAAGGGATGAGACAGAAGTTCCTCGTAATCCAGTGTATGATTTTGGTGGGGGGCTATAGCTGTTGAGTCTCCTGGAGTAGGAGGAGGCCAACAACACAAGCTACAGAGGTACAGTAGGCCAACAGCATAGGATGCAAGGGTGAAGAGGCTCCACATACAGTATAATTTACATTTAGGCATTTGGCAGACGCCCTTATCCAGAGTGACTTAAATTTTTAAGGGCCTTGCTCAGTGGCGCAACAGGGACAACTTGGGCATGGCATTTGAACCTGGGACCATCCGAACCATAGTCCAATGCCTTAACCACTGAGCTACTCCTATATAATGCTCTGCCCATGTCTCCGAACTTCAGAGTTGGAAGCTCTGGTGCTATCTTTGAATGTGATTCAACCACCACCTGGATTTGAGAACATCTTGCTGGCTCCTCCATCTTGCTTTGAGGATGTCATGCTGGATCCACCACCTAGCTTCAAAGCACATTGTGCTGGTACCAACACACCATCATCATCGTTAGACACCTTGGTGCAACCTTGCCTTCTTGGACATTGATTTACATTTACATTTAGGCATTTGGCAGACACTCTTATCCAGAACGACTTACATTTTTATCTCATTACACATCTGAGCAGTTGAGGGTTAAGGGCCTTGCTCAAGGGC
>JAQMYG010000013.1:7423011-7434567 GCA_030014215.1 Clariallabes teugelsi
CTAGATTAATCTAGATTAACTCCAAAATTACAGTGAGATTAATCTAGATTAAAAAAATTAATCTATGCCCACCTCTAGCAGGAAGTGAATACAAGTAGGGCAGGGGCAGTTTACACAGTGATCTGGTGCTGCGGCTAAATACAGTTAGTGCAGAAGGTGGGAACACAGATAGGTGGCTGCTAGGAATATAGACAGAATCAGAGTCCAAATCCACAGAGTAAACAGTGATCAGAGATTGATTAAACAGCCATATAAGAGGTTGAGACAGAATCCAATTTCAGGAAACAAATAGTCTTAAATCTGGTAGACATACAGTACTGTGCAAAAGTCCTGGAGACACCTCTCGGTTCTTCATATTAAATTAAAAGAAATGGAAACAAATATTTTACTGTGACAGGATGAAAAGTGCCTAAATATATTATTTTAAAATTGGTTGATTGTGTAACAAATGCTGCAGCAACCTCATTTCTCTTCTCATCTGTACCAACCACTCAGCGTTCAGCATCACCAGTATACTTACTAATCATCAGCCTGATCATCTGTCATCATCTGTACCTGTGTCTCACCGGTTCATGCCGTACGTTACATGGTTTTATGCTTGAATGATTCATAGGTCACTGTGTGGTTTACAAACAAAAAACATCACTCTGAAACTGCTCAGGTACAGGAGGCCTGGAAAGTCTGGCTCTTTGGAAACAAAATATGATGCAATGAGGGGTGGCTTGAGACTTTCACACAGAGCTAAATTTAACAAGAGAAACAGGGCAGACACACAGTCCAAATATCACTTCACTTCAGGAAATTTAGCTGAGAGGAATGAACAGGCAGACAGATCAGCTAGGAGCCGGCTCAGAGCAGGTCGATAACAGTCAGTCAGATTTACAGGCAAATTCAAGAACAGAATGAGACCTCCATCAGACAACCTGGGAAGAGTGAACTGTGTCTATGTAATATGTAGAGCAGAGGGCCAGGTTAATTAGAGGGAGGTGGAGTTGATTAGGAGTGGCAGCAGATGGAAATAAACAACTGGCAGAAGTGCACTGCAACTCATAGGAACTTGAGTAACTAATAAAACCAGAAATGGATTTTGGACCTGACACAAAGTACATAAAGTCACTGGAAGATTATTTGTTTAATTATATGTACACTGCCTGGTCAAAAAAGTCACCATTTTAGAAGGGTCAAATTATTGGGCAAAGAAAACAACTATGGCAAAAAAAAGCACTGTTTAAGAGAGGCTAATCAGAAACAAGGTTTCAATCTACTAGATCACATAAAGATTGGACTTTTAAGCAATGGAAAAAGGTCATGTGTTCTGATGAGTCCAACTTGACTTTATTGCAGAGCAATGGGCGTGTCAGGGTAAGAAGGGCAGTGAATGAAGCGATGCACCCATCATACATGGTGTCCACTACAAGCCTCTGGAGACAGTGTTATGATCTGGAGTTGCTTCAGTTGCTCCGGTCTAGCAACGATATGTGGCAATAAAAATGAAGTAGGCTGATGATCTGAATGAACTGAATGACCAGGATATCACACCTTTGGAGTTTTTCTACGCTGATGGTTCGGGCATATTCCAGGACCAAAATTGTAAAAGAGCAGTTCTGGGAGCATCAGGAATAATTTTCAAAAATGAACCAGCCACCATAATGTGCGCTGTAATCAAAGCTAAACATGAATGAAATTAAATGAAGTGTACCCCATTTTTTTCAAGTCAGTGTAAGGTAGTGAGAAACTGCATTTGTTTATTGTTTGCTCATATACATATCTATACAGTAACATGTCCATTAAACAGCTTTTAATTGAGAACTTGTCTGTGAAATAACCAAACCCCCATATATCATAAGTATTTACTGTACGATTGGATGTATATGCTACTTACAGTAGTGCTGGCGTGTGTTTTAGCATGCAGATGCCTTGTCTTCCATGCGCTTGGAGCTGCAGCGTGCTCATGCTGAGGAGATACAGCGCCTTCATCAAGAGGTGGAGAAAGAACGAACAAATGACAAGCAGGAGTTGGAGGAGGAAAAGAAGAAAATACAGAAACATATGGAGGAAGAAAAGGTCCGTCTTAAAGAGAAACTAAGGAAAGCGTTGGAGGAATTGATCTGTAAACATGCAAGTGAGTTGCGCCAACTGCAAGCCTCACTGGAGAACGAGAGAAAACAGGTACAACAACTTCACCCGTGTAGTCAAGAGTTATGAGGTATCGTAGTATAGGCATACTTCTGTACCTGCCATGTTTGTATACTAGGTACAAATCTTTAAAACATCTTCTAAACATCATTTCAAGTGTATGGAAAAATGTGGGAGTTTTTTTATTCTCCTGCAATGAAAGTACAGTAACAGGGGAAAAAGCAACATAAAAGGTACTAGTAGTGCTTAAGTCAACATAAGCTTCCAGGACTGATTTAATGCACCTCGGCATGGATTTTACACTCTTGTCTCTGGAACTGTGGTAGAGAAATGTAACTTTGTTCTTCTATAATATTCCATCAGGTACTGTTTTACTGACGGTGGTAGAGAAAGCTGTCTATAATAAACTGCCTACTTTAATAGGACATCTGTAAACCTGCACATTTGTAAAAAGTGATTTTATGGCTTTCAATATACTTTTCTGTCAGCTTGAACTATATGTCCATTTAGCTCTGAATTGTCTTATTAACGAGGTGGTTCCACCCACACACCTGTCACTCATTCAATGTTTGTTTTCTGTTTGTTTTTGTGTAAACTTTAGAGCCTGTTGTATGTAAAAATCCAGCAGTTTCTGAAATCCTCCAGATGTGTATCTGCATGACTGGCATAGCACTGTTGCCATACTGTATGATTGACTGATTATATAATTGCATGAATGTGCAGGTGTAGAGAAAGTTCTAATAAAGCGGATGGTTAGTGTAGGTGTATGGGTAGGTGTATCTAACTGTGAAGGCCAGAGCATATACAGCTCTGTTTCGAAAATGACACAAATATTAATTGCTGCCTCAGTTTTTATGATGGCAATTTGGATATACTCCAGAATATTATGAAGAGTGATCAGATGAATTTGCCATCAAAATGAACCTAATTCCACCCCCATCCCCCCAAAAAAAATTTCCACTGCCTTTCAGCCCTGTCACAAAAAGACAAGCTGACATCATGTCAGTGATTCTCTCGTTAACACAGATGAGAGTGTTGAAGAGGACAAGGCTGGAAATCTCTCTGTCATGCTGATTGAGTTAGAATAACAGACTGAAAGCTTTAAATGGAGGGTGGTGTTTGAAACACGTGCAGACTTCATTGCTTTGCACAAAAAAAAAGCATTTACAGGCAAGGATATTACTGCTAGCAAGACTGCACCTAAATCAACCATTTATCGGATCATGAAGACCTTCGAGGAAAGAGGTTCAGTTGTTGTGAAGAAGACTTCAGGGTGCCCATGAAAGTCCAGCAAACGGCAGGACCCTGTCCTAAAGTTGATTCAGCTTTGGGGCCGGTGACCCCACCAATGCAGAGCTTGCTCAGGAATGGCAGAAATCAGGTATGAGTGCATCTGCACAGTCAGTAAGGTGAAGACTTTTGGAGGATGGCCTAATGTCGAGAAGGGCAGCAAAGAACCCACTTCTCTCCAGAATAAAACATCAGGCATAACCTGATATTCTGCAGGGATTGGATTGCTGAAGACTGATTGTTTGGGGCATCCAGAAACAAAGCTTTTCCAGAGAAGAAAAGGTGAGTGCTACCATCAGTCCTGTGTCATGCCAACATACAGTAAAGCATCCTGAGACCATTCATGTGTGGGGTTGTGTCTCAGCCAAAGGAGGTAGCTCACTCACAATTCTGCCTAAAAACACAGCCATGAATAAAGAACTTCACCCAACCATCCAAGAACAGTTTGTTGATGAACAATGACTTTTCCAGCAAGTGATAACTGAGTAGCTCGGGGAACAAAACATCGAAATCCACAGCCAGGAAACTCCCCAGACCTTAATCTCATTGAAACCTTCTGAAGAGGTGGGTGGACAAACAAATTCTCTACAAGCATTGATTAGGCAAGAGTTGCCCGCCATCAGTCAGGATTTGTGAGTTTTTTGAGTTCTGAGGCAGTGAGAGAGTGTCAAAAAGGGTCAAGGGTGCATAAACTTTATGTAATTGTCAATAAAAGCCTTTGACACAAATGCTTGTAATTATACTTCAGTATACCACAGTAACATCTGAAAAAAAAGCAGACTTTGTGAAAATTAATATTTGTGTCATACTCAACACTTTTGGCCCCTGCTTTACAGTGGGTATAGAAAAGAATCACCTCCTTTTAAAATAATCACATTTATTACTTTGCAGCCTGAAATGAAGACAGTCTCAGTTTTTGTTTTGTCCAGCCGTATTTACTTCCATTTACTTACATCCAAGTGAAAGATATAACATCAACATGTCGGAAAAAAATAGGGAAAAAAACAGAATCGCTGAGTTGGAAAAGAATCACCCGCCTCCTAAAAATGACTTGTAAACCTAATCAGGTGAAGCTACAGTAATAACCCTCTCAATGACACACAATTGACTTTCAACTGTGAGCACCTGAGCGAAAAAAGAGCTTTCCTGGAGCATTTCAGTCCCTGGTAGTGCACCTGAAGCAAACAATGAACTTTCTTGCAAAAGTTGCACTAAGTAAATACTGTACCGCTGGATAAAACAAAAACTGTGCCTGTCTTCAGTTCAGGTTGCAATTCCAGAAAATGTGATTATTTTAAAGAGGTTGAGGTGATTCTTTTCCATACCCACTGTACAATACAGTGGCCCCAGTTGCATAAACGTTTATACAGTAGTTCAATGGAAAAATCAGCATAGCCACGCTCCAGAATCTAGTAAAAATGTGTGGTCACCTGATGCTTTTATTTTTGAATGGGAAAATCAGCATAGCCAAGTTACAAAATCTAGTATTAGCCGTTTTAGATGAAGAAGAGGTTGTTATAATAACAAAGGGGAACTAAACAGGCAATGAGATGTTCAGAAAGGACATACTATGGTTGTGGTCAGGTGTTTGCAAACTTTTGGCCATATAATATAGTGTACAAAAATGTATTGTTCATATTGAACAGGACCACTCCCAACAGAATGAAACAATTCCATCATAGGGTACAGAGATCAGGTTTAAACCAGTTGTGTAGTAATTGTTTTCTGCTCACTGAATGTTAGGTGTGCTTCTTTGGGAACTAGCTGAATATTGTTACAGTATTTGTTTATTATGTTGATGTAGGGGTGTCCAGCTAAAAAACAACTGTTTTTAGGCAAAGTACTTTAGAACTACTTTCGCATTACAAGTTGCACAAACTGCCTGGCACCAAGTGCTGTAGGAACTTTTTCATCTAAGTTGGAGACCCCTTTAAGACTAATTTTAACCAGGTTATTAACCATCAGGCGGTTATACAGACTATGCGACAATGTGCTGTACATTTTTAGGTTTGACCCAGAAAGAGGCAAATACTATTGTCATGCATTTAATACATAAAATACTATTGTCATGCTCCAATACATTAATTTTCATGTGACTTGGGCCTAGATGCTGCATATGCAGTGCTCTGCAGTTTCTCAGCCTTTGTAACTGCTTCTGCAGTAATGGGCATTTCCTCATGAATACTCAGGAGCAAATGTACCAGGCACTAGTTAGATAACTGTCATGTTTGCCAGAGACATTCATCTCAAACTTATGCATTCACTTTTCTCAAATCACAGCTTCAGTTTACATTCGAATGCACATTCAATTTTGCATCTTGAATGGTTAATGAAATTGCCCATGATGCTTACTTGGGCGACTATACTTCAAAATCTATTAGGAATTTGATCAGCTGTGCCACTTATACCATTCAGTTTATCAGAGAGTGAGAAGCAGGCCACTGAAAGTACACTTTCACTAGGGTCTGATTCTACATAAGGTAGCTGTAATATGCTCTTAAATACTTCATGTGAATTCTACACCTGCAGTCCTGCTATGTACGAGCTCTTGCATTTGTCGCATTCCTGGCACCAACTCCTCTTCAAACTCCTCTTTCAAAATAGTAAGGCAGAATTCCTGTTCCAGGGGGCTGAGTAACCAAGCCTTCTGTCCCTTTCAGTCATGGCCGTAATGGCATCATTTTAATTTAGTTATTTTTACTAGAGGCCTCTACGGCCATGTCTGCATAACAGCTGTTCATTTTAAACCATGTCAGAAACAGTTTTGAGACCTCTATGGCTAATAATAGAATTATCAAAAAACAAATGGTAGATGTTTAGTATCTTGAAGCCGTCAGCAATTCTTTGACAGGACAATGAATGTGGGAAAGGACTAGCATTGCATATTGGATAACTTTTATAATCCATCCATGTGGGATCATTGGGGTGACTTTACTCTTAGTACTCAGCGAGGAAACAAACAAACAGGTATACAGTAATACTCCATTTGTTTCAAAGTAAACCATCCCTGGCTGTCCGGCACAAAAGCATCTAACCTACATTTTCTGCCTATTTATAGTGTGAAACCCTCAATTCTATAGGCTGTTAACATTCCTCTAAGTTACTTGCTGCTCAGAATTTGTGGTTATGGCCCATAACAGGCAGAGGAATTGAGAAAGACTGCAGAGGAAGAGAAACATGGCCTGGAGATAGAGAGAGGGGAACTACACGAACAATTAGAGCTGTCTAGTACAAAGGTAAGGACAACTTTGTGAAAACTCCATACAAAAAAATAAATATGCAATTGATATATGGATGGGAATCGCCAGGGATCAGATTGCATTCATTTTTGGCCAAGATATTGTATTGATGACAGGAAAGTCACATCACTTCATAAGATCTTCTCTAGCACATCCAAAAGATTTTCAAATGAGTTAAGGTTAGAGCACTGTTGTGGCCAGTTCAAGTGTGATAATGATTCCTTGTGTTTCCAAAACCACTCTTTCACAATTTGAGCCCAAAGAATCTTAGCGTGATCTTCCTGGATATGCCAGTGCCATCATGGAAGAAAAAAACAATTGATTGGATTACCTGGTCATTACTCAGGTAGTCAGCTGACTTTGTTTTAGTGCCATATAGAATTGCTGAGCCTAGCCCTGACCCACTGAAGAAACTCCAGATCATACCACTGCCTCAAGAGTGAGATTACCTTAATTATATATTTTTCAGTGTCTTTTATTATTGGAATTTCTTGCCAAATTCATACAATGGATGAAACATAGAGGGTGCTCCGCTTTAAATGTTCTATTTTTCATCCTGACACAACTATTGCTCTGAAATGGTGTTAATCTGAACTCATCACTTGACTTTTTTTCCGTTGCTCCAATTTCAAAATATAGCAAACATGAAGCCAGAATTTTAATTAGCCTCACTAACATGTGGTTTTCTTATGGTCTCACAGCTGTTTAATCATTTCTGTCAGTTTCTGCCTTGTTTATGTGGAAATGCTCTTACTTTAACTGTTAAACCCAGCTGTGATTACTACTATTCTTTTTTTACTATGCAACTTTTCCAAGTATTTCTATTCATGATTCTATTCATGAACACATTTCTTCCACAGAATTTGTGGTTCAGATCTAGCCTTCCAGGGTTTAAGTGTCTGAGGGTTATTAACCCAACTCCTGTCATTTTTGTAACAGTATCTAGTTTTCTTTTCTTGATGCCTGATTTTTTTTTTCCTAATTCTGATTATTTCTAATCATTAGGTTGATGTAGGGGTGTCATGCAAAAAACAGTAATTCTTTCTCTGGTGGTAAATACTATGTAATTATATGTGTTGACACTTAAAACAGTTTATAGGGCAGTATATTACTGTATGACTGTTAATTATTGTCATTGCTCTCTTTAAACGTAAAGTAATTACCAGTATGGTAGCTATTAAAAAATATAGACATTATATATATTATATATATAGACATATACATTGACCTATACCATAAAATGTGCACAATATATGTTTCCTCTGCAGATATGTACACTGGAGGAAATGATACAGGTATTGGAGAAGGAAAAAGAAAATTACAGAAGAAAAGAGGAGGAAAGAGAATGTGAATGGAAAAGAGAAAAAAAGCCAGAAAATGAGAAGGAAATTACCAGCCTGGAGCCTCTGTGCAAGTCTGAATGTGAGAGACTAAATGAAGAACTGAAAAACACACAGCATACTATAGAGCAAATGCAGGTATTTATACACACCAGCATTTAAAAATAAGTACACTGCTCAGATACAGTGAAACCTCGGATTACGAGCATAATTCGTTCCGGAAGTGGGCTCGTATTCCGAAACACTCGTAAACCAAATTTAATTTTCCCATAAGAAATAATGGAAACTTAAATTATACGTTCCACAGCCCAAAAAAATAAATACATAAAAATTATTAATACAAAATATAAAGTAAAAATAAAACAAATTAACCTGCACTTTACCTTTAAAAAATGGATAAGTGTTTCCGTTTGTGCGCGCAGGCGCTGTGTATGTGTGTGTAATGATGAGATGGACAAACTGGTCGATGCATGCCCGTTCTTTTATTTGCTGCATTGTCGGGCTATTGTACAAACTTTCGGGTGGATCCTGCTCTTAAATCCAACTAAAAAAAAACTACTGAAGGGAAAACAAAACTCAGACTCTATATCCTAGTTTACATCTCGCATTCGCGTTCACACAGACCGGACTGCATTACCCACAATACATCTCCCGCACTGAACTACACTTCCGTAAACGGCTGTCATAAATCAACCTCTCTCTCCCGCAACATTGTTTGGTCGGATAAATTTGCAAGGAACATCGCTAATGACACTCGTGTGAGCGCAAACTAACGGAATCACTGCTGTAGAGTAAAACTAACAAACAAATGAACCCGCACCTTACCTTTGAAAAGAATCGCGACAGAGCAGAGTTTCTGTGAGGAGCAGAGCTTGTTTGTGTGTGTGTGACGCAGGGAGGGGGTGCTTCACACACACACACACACACACACACACACACACACACACACACTAAAGACCAGAGAGTGTGTGTGAACCAGCACAGTGTCAAATTACGCGCGCGCACACACATACAGTAAGCTCACACAGGCTGAAACAGAGACGGAGAAAATGTATCTTTAACCTCTGTAGTGAGAATTTCTTTTGCTTTACACGTACGCTGTACACACGTGTGTTATAAGAAACAGTACACGCGCGCTGTACACGCGCTTACAAACACAAAATAAAAAGTTTTACACACACGTGGTCACAGTGTTATAGTAAACAGTACACGCGTGCATGTATGTTGATTATACAAGTAAGAGACCCAGTAGGGGAGACGATTACCCACAATTCCGCAGCGCAAGAGAGAGAAAAACCGTTCGCACAGTTGTGATCATGTGACGCTCAATACAAGAAGCACATGCGTGTTACATGATACTCGGTACTCGTAAACCAAGACTTGCTCGTTTTTTAAGTCCAAATTTATTAAAAATCTTTGCTCGTCTTGCGGAACACTCGCAAACCGTGTTACTCGTAATCCGAGGTTCCACTGTATCAGCAAAGATAATAGAATTTAATAAAATACCACTTTTTAATCCCTGATAATCTAACTTCCAGGTTGAGTTTGCTTTGGAGAAGGAACAACTGCAAATGGAAATCTCCACTCTTAAACATGAGAAAAAGGTACTACAGCAGTCAAATCACAGTGTGGAGGAGAAAATAAGGTATGTTTGTGGTCATTAGGAGAAAAAAGAGCTTACCTTAATTATATATTTTTCAGTGTCTTTTATTATTGGAATTTCTTGCCAAATTAATTTACTATAAACTCTACAAGATACAGTGAATATAAAATATCTCTGGTTGAACATTCAAACTTGCCTAAAACCATGTGTTATTGTCTGATGATATCAGAGTATATTCTTTTAGTTATAAAATGTTTGGCAAAAAACAGCTTCTAAGACAAAGATCACCATATCCACAATGAAGCATGGTGGTGGCAGTGTTGCCTCAGCTAGGATTGATGTTTTAGTTAAGTGAAACGGAATTGTGAATTTAACTCCCCAAAAAAAATCTGCACTTACCAGTCACTTTACGAGGAATATCTGAACTCTTGCTTATTTGTATGTAGTTATCTAATCATCAAATCATGGCAATGTATAAAATCACACAAATACAGGTCAGGAGCTTCAATGAATATTTACATTAAACATCACAATAAAAAAGGGGGGTTAGACAGAAGTAAATAGCCCAGATAACATATATGTACAGTATATACTTTGGCATGGTGTGGGCAGATTAGGACTCAGTGATATCGTATGCAGCTTGTTGGCAAAATAGCACAGTGTTCTTTTTCTTTAAAAAATAATGACAGGTATGGTTCTAAACCAGGTCTAGGAAGTACAGAAATCTTAAATCTCAAAGAAATCTAAAACATTTGTTTCTGTAAAATGTCTGTGCCTACCTGGCCACAATGAAGGCATTGCAACCATGTATAAGCACACGCTAGACATAACCTAGTAACAGACTTTACTAACTTGAAATTATGGGAAAATCAAAAGAAATCAGCCAACACTTCAGAAATAAATGTGGAAATCCGCAGTCTGCTTCATCTTTGGGAGCGATTTCTAAATACCTGAAGGTACCATGTTCATTTGTATAAACAATACAGAACAAGCATTAACACCATGGGACCACACAGCTATTATACTGCTCAGGAAGGAGACATGTTCTGTCTCTTAGAGATAAATGCACTTTGATAAGAAAAGTACAAATCAGTCAAAGAACAACAGTAAAGGTGCTTGAGGAGACACTGGAGGAAACAGGTACAAAACTATCTATAGCAGCAGTAAAACAAGTCCTACAGTATATCAACATAACCTTATAGGCTGCATAGCAAGGAAAAAGCCACTGCTCCAAAGCCACTATAAATAAGACAGATTGTGGTTTGCTGCTACTTTTTTGGCGAAATGTCTTTTGGTCTGATGAAACAAAAATTTAACTGGTGACCACAATAACCACTATTATGTCTGGAGGATAAAAGGGTCTGCAAGCCGAAGCATGAGTGGCAGCATCAGGTTGTAGGGAGTGCTTTGCTGCATTAGGGATTGGCCCATAAATGTGGGAACAAACATGCGTTTTTACACAAACGCGTTGAATTTAAAAGAAAACACTCAAGATGTAAGTGAACTTAAGGCTTTCAGCTTAAATCTTAAACTCACTGAAAAATGTAAATGCTGGTCATGATAGAAAGGAACCAGAACTCCCAGTGTGTCACAGCCCACCAGACCTGTTCCACATTTTGTTATGTCACAGCTTTATTCTAAAATGGATTAAATAATTTTTTCCCCTACACACAACACCCCATAATGACAACATGAAAAAGGTTTACTTGAGATTTTTGCAAATTTATTTTTAAAAAAAAAATTGAGAAAGCACATGTACATAAGTATTCACAGCCTTCGCCATGAAGCTCAAAATTGAGCTCAGGCGCATCCTGTTTCCCCTGATCATACTTGAGATGTTTCTGCAGCTTAATTGGAGTCCACCTGTGGTTAATTCAGTTGATTGGACATGATTTGGAAAGGCACACACCTGTCTATATAAGGTCCCACAGTTGACAGTTCATGTCAG
>JAQMYG010000013.1:7453028-7463556 GCA_030014215.1 Clariallabes teugelsi
CTATTTCAGTCCTTGAGTAAAGTAATTATTGATTTTGTTTGGAAAATTGACATAGTTCACAGAAATTTGCCACGACACATTGAAGATAGAAAATTATTAACCACTTTTCAGCGTGAGTTTAAGGCTGACCCGTTTGAAATATCAAAAATCCCTGTACAATTTTACATGGCATTATATTGAGTGACATCATATGGAGTAACAGTGTGATGCTTTTTCCCCCCAGCATCTGCAGCCTATTCTACATGTACACATCACAAATGTTAATACGTACACACACCTCTCTCACACACAAAGGCACTTAATATTTAGCCCAAGCTGACATCAGCCCTATTATGTCATATTGTGTGACGTGCGCAAGTTGTGCGGTGCAGTCGGGCGGCGATGGCTTTTTGTAGGTCTTAACAAGCACAAATAACAGGTTGTGCGGTGCGCCCAGGAGGCGATGGCACAGTGTGCTTGGGCCGGTCATCATTGCTTGCAACTATATTTCCTCTTGTGGCTCCTGGCTCACGTTCGTATGCGCGCACCTCTCCTATTCTAACTATCATAGCGTGGGTCATATCACAGAGTTCTTAATAGCCCTCACTTTCTCACATGGTAACTGCACAACTTCTTCCCTCAAGTAGTATTTATTTACAACCCAAATTCCAGAAAACATTCTTTAAATTACAATAAAATGAAAACTAAGACTTTGAAATATTGGCTCATTTGATTTTAATTCTATTCCAAAAAAAAAAAAAAAACATTGGAATGTGAGGTTGGCCGGAGAATTGGAGCAGCAGGGGTGGTATTGCAGACACTTTACCGCACTGTTGTAACGAAAAGAAAGAGGCAAAGCTCTTAATCTACCGGTCGATCTTCGTTCCAACCCTCACCTATGGTCATGACCAAAAGGACAAGATCGCGAATACAAGTAGCCGAAATGAGTTTTCTCTTAGAATCATCTGTGAGAAACTCCGAGTAGAGCCGCTGCTCCTTTGTGTGGAAAAGAGTCAGTTGAGGTGGTTCGGGCATCTAGTAAGGATGTCACCAGGACACGACTCCTCCCTTGGCATGTCCAGCTGGAAGCAGGCTACGGGGCAGACCAAGGACTAGGTGGAGAGATTATATCTCCACACTGGCCTGGGAACGCCTCAGGATCCCCAGTCAGAATTAGCTGAGGTGGCTGGGGAAAGGGAATTTTGGGGTTTCCTGCTGGAACTGCTATGACCCAATTTTGTATAAGCGGTTGATAGATTTAAATAATAATAATAATAATAATAATAATAATAATTTAAGGATGGTACAACCTGAATTCTGGAAAAGTTGGGGCACTTTTTTTTTCACATTTCGTCTCACGCTCAAGGATTTACATTTAAGAGGTCATGTGTATGCTATGCTGCATCATTTCTCTTTTTACAATGTACACAAGCTACTGCATATTAATAACAAACTGATCTTTGGACTCAAGAAAAAAAACTTTATTAAATATTTTTTACAAATAGTTAAATGCTACAGTTTACAATGTGCTGTAAATTTTTTTCATACATTTATAGCATGGATTAAAATAAATCATCAAAGCTAGAGGTTACTTAAAGAGTGGGCAGTGCAAAAGGACATCCTTAGCTGAACGGTAGTTGAGAATCTCTGAGTGAAAGGACTTGAGGCTGCTCATAAAGGCTTTCTGCTGGCTGCTCTGTATTTTGCACCTGTACTTCATAGTCAAGAGCTTATCTGCCAGGTAGTGCAGCCACAGTATGTTGGAGTGAGGGTTATAGTCCGCCCAGCAGTTACTGCAAGATGAGAATTAAAGTAAAAGTAAGATAAAGTTAAAATAAATTTTTTTTTTTTTTTTACGCAATCCATAATCTGAACCAAGTTGTCAACCATTTAAAATAAGCTTTAAAACAGAGAAAGCACAAAAATTTTTTACATCCCAATATTCTTCTTTTGCAAGGTAATGGAAAAAAAAACCTTACATTACTTTTGTAGCTAGACTTTTATAAATGTAAAGTTGTTTGTCATTGGGCTACTCCCATCAGTGGAAGGCCCGGGTTCGATTCCCAGCCAGTGGCCAAACACCAGCCCCTGGATACAGCGCCCAAGCCCAGATAAAATGGGAGGGTCGCGTCAGGAAGGGCATCCGTAAAACCTGTGCCAAGCTGTAGTGCGCTGTGGCAACTTCTTGGCAGGAACAGCCGAAAGACAAACAAGCTACTAAAGCGAGCGTAAGCTGTTTTGTTTCCTGGTAATCATGAGCTCTCTGAAAATTGAGGACATTTTAAATCATTCACATTCCCTACCCCTGATAGTAGTCCCATAGTGATAGTAGTTACTTGTTAGTCAGTTTGCTTAGGTAGCGATGCTTACTTGTTGTCGCTCTTCATCAGACGGTAGATCTCAAACTGATAGTCACCTTGGCCCATGAATAACTCTTCTTCATTTGCTATATCACAGGACACTGTTAACCCATCTTGGAGCAAGAAAGACGAAGGAAAAATAAATAAATTTAACTGAAAGCTGAGTAAAATAGAAAAAATCTTTTAATATGTTAAATCCCCCCCCCCCCCTTAATCATCTTTACCACAACTGAATGATTTAGGAACCTCTGACTCGATAGAAATTGTAAAAATAAATAAATAAATAAATAAATAAATAAATAAATATGGTATACCATTTAATGAATGAATACTACTGCATACAGGCTTCCATATATACAAGCAAATACAACTATATTATTATTTTTCAAAAGAGGAAATTTTAAAATTACCAATCTCAAGGCGTGAGAGAGAATAGTCTATAATGTTAACATGAACCCCTCGTGTCTCAATAGAGTGTACTGAGCCATTCAGAATAAACTGAATATGCTTCTGTTTACTATTTTTCACCAGAATATTTCCCCAGTGGAGGTCTCTACAGAAACAGAAGTACATAGAACAAGAGATTAGATCGATTAGGTTCCTATACACATAACTAATTAATCTTTAGTTTGTTAAAGAATAGCTTATTATTATGGTAGCAATTCTGTGTGTAGTTCTACCTGTGTTCAAAGGAAAGTGCCTCTTCAGCAACAGCCAGCGCAGCAATAACCTGGTGCAGCACACTTTTAGCTTGGGCCACAGATGTGAGCTGCACAGACAAGCACACAAAACACACATCAGTTATAATACATTTGCCCTGATGGTCCTAATGGTGGAGTATGTTTTTCATAAGTGTTTAGTTTCACAAGTGTGAAACTTGTGTGAACATAAGTGTTATGTTTTTTGTTTTTTTTTAAGACAAAATGTGACTTATAAAATTAAGTAATTCAGAAATAAATGGAATAGACACTGGATTCACTGCAGATGTGGTGCATCTAATTGAATCTGAGATTGAACAAATTCTTATTCAAAATTCTTTACATCTTAACATTAAACCCAGTTTTACATTTACTGAGGAAAACAGAAGAAACTAACAAATTAATGTGTAAACCTACTGACAGCCATACTAATAATTCTGCTTCCATTTTTTCAGTTATATTTGTTTATATTTTCTTTTTACAGGGTAGACAGAAGAAAACTACAAATTAAAACTGTTTTAGGTCAATATAAAGCCTTTTCCTTCCCAGATCCATTTTTAAAAATTTTTTTTTTTAGTTTTAATAAATCTGTTCAACCCCTGTGGGGTCCAAATACCAGGACTTCATTTTTGATATTTGTTCCCTTAAATACTTTGTAAAACTAACTTACATTTTTTAAAACTGTTTTTAAATGCATTGTATAAATAAATTTGACTCAATTATAAATAACTCCATTGTATTGTCTAGGTGTAAAATTAGCTTAAATAGCCTGCAATTTCATTGTCCAAGTTAATATAATGAAGACCTTTCAAAGATCTGATATCCTGATGTTAATTTACCTTCCCATTCATATTCTCCAAATCACTGCCTCCAAACTCAAACTCCAGGATCAGAAAAAGTTGCTCCTTTCCAAAGAAATCTGTACACATACATAAACATGACAATTTCATTAAATTAACTAAATATTTAAGCTGCCATGTAATTTGAAACTGTTTAAAGATTTATATGTTGTGTGGTTTGGGAATATGGTTTTACCAGGTCTGTCATTGTCAGATCCCTTTTGTTGGTCAAACTTGTCCCATGCTTTAAGCAGACCACCAGGATAGCAGCCACGTACACAGTGAAGACTAAAATAATAATTGTAAGCATTTCAGTTCAGTTACACACAGCAATTAAAGGTAGTCAAAGATATAAAGTTACCACAAATACTCAATATCAACTGAAAGTCATGTATCATACTTAATGAGGCCGATGAAACCATTTGTTTTGTTGTGCTCCTTGGAGTTGAGTGCACTTAGCTCCCTATGAGAAAAACAGTGTCCCAAGGGAGATCAACATTACACAGATCAACAATTTTTTTTAGGTTTATTCAAAAATAAACTTACATTGAATTATAATATAGACCTGAACCCATGTTCACAATATTAGCAAATGATTTTAATATTTTTCAATCTTACCAAAATCCTGGTTAAAAAAAAAAAAAAAAAAGTAAGCAAAAATTCAGATGAAAACAAGGGTTCTCTATCATTAAAAAGAAAAAAAAAAAGGCTGGCATTTACGGTATATTTCCACAATAAATTGTTACCTTCCAAAATAATAATAATAAAAATAATAATAAAGAGGGCTTACTAATGTAAAAAACATACTTGGATATAATAATTTCATGAAGAATTTCACCAAATGTTTTCTGTGGTTCACCATTGACTTTATGGTGGCCTTCCACTGGAATAATCTGAAACAAAGTAAACAACTAAATGCTACATGGAAACCATATCAAAAAAACAGTTTTTCTACAAAACAGCATAAAATGTAGCAGGAAAAAGCAAAAACCAGAACGGGAATATGCCAAGAAAAAAAGAAAAAATGATAAATGACGCCCAGTGTTTGAGAGCCAAAGCAAACAAAAACATACCAGAATTACAAATTGATGCTGATTCTCTTCATATTTGTATTCACATTAATAAATGTCAATCACCTGTAAAGTGCAAACCATGTTCCTGTCACTGCACTTTTACATCCAGAAAACTACATTAGAGGTAATGCACAGAGGGATGGAAGCACTAATTGACTATTAAGCGGCAAAATTAAAATGCAGAAATTCAAAAGCTAAAGCCATTTTTTATATGCCAAGAAATCAGGTATGAATTTACCAAGATGGTTTGCCATAAAATTGGAAAGGGGAATTTATACACGACAGTATCTCCCAGAAAGTAATTCAAATTATATGATTTGACGCCAATAAATTATTGTAGCCAATGTTTATAGCTCATCTTTTACTTGCATTTACACTCTGTGTAATTCTTTTAATGATGAGATTTTCATATATACCAAGTTGATACAAAAAAAATGTCCTGACAAACAGTTTCTAAATAAATTAATTTACATCCAGCTTAAGTGAGAAACAATGATTTTTCAGTAAAACAGCTCACAGCAACTTAACCTGGATGCTATGGACAAAATCTAATGCACCAAACAATTTATAAGGTTTGGCTTGCGCACCTTAAGAGCCACGGTCTGTCTGGCATCGTTTACCATGGAGAACACTTCTCCAAACGTGCCCTCTCCAATCTTAATGATGCATTTCATGCATTCTGGTGGAATGCAGTCATCAAATAAAATGGGGCCGTCCTGCTGACACTCCTGGTAAACTTTCTCAGCATCACTGATGTCTTCATTATAAGAAATCTATCCAACAAACAAAAAGATGCATCGCTCAAACATTAAGATGTGCATTTAGGTTTTATATTTGTACATGTACTAATAAACATGTATATTTGTAAAAAAAAAAATGTACTGGGAAAGATCCAACCATAGAGGTACTGTTCATGCTGGACTGGAGCAGGTGAGAAGCTTGATTGCATACTGGGGTGCCAAAAAGATCTAGACTGGTGTCCACCAGCCCTGGATGCTTGAGCTTGGATAAAGCCAGTCGATGAGGAGTTGGAATTGCTGCAAAGCAAATAAGTGGTTAAAAAAATATAATGATGATAAAGGAATTAAATTTGTGTGCATGCTTCTCAGGTGCACCTGTCATCTTCTTGTGTACAGACAGTGCAGCTTTGAGACGCCCCCATGTGTGTGTTGTAAGCGAGTCTGGAGTGAAACCAGTCAGAAAGTCGGGAAGGTTCAGCAGTTCAACACGGAGGGGGGTCTTAGGTAATCCATTCACTCTGCTGCTTTGCAGCCAGTCACAAGCAGATTCCTGTGTTAAAAGATGTATATGTATATCTCTATTATATTATATAAATATAATATTAATATAATATACACACCAAAGCAGAGCATAAAATACCAAATAACCCACTGAGTATTCCCACAAATTAAAAAAAGAAAATAGTACATTACCCCCATGTATGACTCGACTCCAGTGGACAGCAGGTCATTGGATGAGCAATCTCTCCGTTTGGTCCTCTTTTTTCTGTTTTGCTCACCCGTACCTCTCTTTGACCACCGGCTAGAACTCAGGCCACTCACACACACTTTACGGCTAGAACAAGATACATTTTCTTTTTTCACTGGCATTTTACCTGGAGCTGTAATGGGTGCAGGGCTGATGGAAGACAGCATGAAAGAGCCAGACAATTCGTGGTCAGATGATTGTCCTGCTGATTTATTCTTTAAGTTCCTAGTATTTTGGCTTCCTTGTGTTTTTAAAGGAAGAGGAGAGGCAACCAGGGATATAGCAGTCACGGAAGTGGCAGGACCCACATCCGATCTGAGTAAATATGTTTTCTCCACCTCTTCTTTCCTGTTATCACTTTGATTCAGCATGATGACGGACCTAATTGAGTGCAGAAAAAAATTTAATAAATTAAAAAAATAAAATAAAAAACTCAGAATTTTATTTAAGACTTAGATTTTCCCAGTAGCAATATATACAGAAATACCGCATGCATCTCCATGTATTCATAACCTTCACCATGATATTGTTGAAAAACTATGGCAGTGATTACAGATTTTAAAAATGCATGGTCTTCTGGAGCGTCACTCAAGTCCTTCAAATTTAATGCCACTTGTCCTTACAATGCCAACAATGGGGACAGTAACTGACTACACAATCGACTGTCTCAAAATGCACACCACTGAGTATTAACACTAACTGTTAACGTTATATATATATTATATATATATATGTATATTAATGCTGGTGGCACGCATTATTGACAATGCTGATAGTATTGCACCGCAAATACCACTGTGCACGACAGAGCACCCAATGTTGTTGGCATAGTTTTAAAGAACACACAAAAAAGTTAATGTGTTTGCATTATGCATCTTCTTTGTACCTAATGTAGCAGCCAGACCAAAACATGAAGTTTTTTTACTTTTACATGAATATTAATGTGAAGTCACAATCCTTAAATCCAATTAAAAGCAAACCCCTGTGATGTGAATGATGACAGCAATAAGAAAATCTTCAAAAAATTGGAAAGTAGTGAAAAGTGCTTCAAAGAAGTTCAATGAAATGTTTTATGAGGTGTGTCACACCTCAAAACATTTCATTGAACTTCTTTGACACCATCAGTCAGATATGTTTAATATGGATAAATTTGGCTTAATATTAATGATGCAGTAATATAACTTGGGGTTGCTGGATACTTTGGATCTCTTGGAGACCCAGCAGGAGGTGATCAGTCCCAGGCTTGTCCCCAAGTAGATTATTTTCTATGGGTTACTCCACTCAAAAACTTTGGCCTTGCCAAAAGCCAATGCACACAGACGCAACTGTCCACCAAATTCATTTAGTAAGAGTGAAAAACAGACGTTCTGAGAATGGAATGGCCTCCTGCTCAACTTTGTGGTCTGAATTTTCTGTGTTAACAAACACAGAAATGTGTAACAGGAGCTTACCTTTCTTTCAACTGCTTCAGGTGTGATCGAGTGGACGCAATTTCAATATTTGAGCATGTCTGAGGTTTCTTCTGTTTCAGCGGTGATGATGCATTTGCATGCTTTGCTCCTGAATTTAGTGCATTTTGCTCTTCCATTAGTTGCATTGTCTCATCTGCTGGTGTGTGCTTTGCAGACTTTTTCAGCGTACCATTTTTCCTCGCTTTACTATTTAGAGCACTTGATGCGCTTTGATTAATTGAACAAGGCTCATCAAAATCATCAAAGCTAAGTGGTGAGAGCTCACTGATGGAGGGCTTGAGACAAGATGGGTTTCGTTCCAGGGACGGGGTACTGCAAAGCAGTGGGTGTTTACAGAACATCATCCGCTCCTCAACATCGTTAAATGAAACTTCACGTAAGACTGTGCGTGAATGATTGCATGCAGCACTGTGCAACACAACAGGTGGCTTAGTATCGATCTCGTGCTGAGTTGTGGGCTGCTTGCGATTTGTCACATAATGGGAAAATGAAGGAACATCACAAATAAGGTCTTTTGATGTATCGAATGAGTTGCTGGAAATCCCAAGCTGAGGAGGATGGAGGGAAAGAAAACAAAATAAATTTAGTGTAAAGAATTGACCCATTTTCAATGAACATTTGTACAAACATTTGTATTCTTGCTGTCCGTTTTTGGTCAAACTTATGGTTTTTATCCCTGAATTGTACATCATGGTTCATCTACAACCATAACTCCGGATAACCATTCCACAAAAAAGTGGGGGTCCCCATACAAACCATCATGTCATGTGCAAAAGTCTGTACCCCCACTTAATTCCGAGTGTTTTTGAATAAAAATAAATAAATCTGATCATAGTGAGTCTTAATATTAGGCAAACACTAACCCAGTCTGCCCGGCACTTGAGTGTGTTGCTGTGTGTTTTGAGGTTTCTAAACGGCAAACGTGTTAATGTTGAAATGGGAGAAATGTCCCAAATTAAAGTTGTTCTACAAATGTGGTCAGCAATTGTTTTCACCCATGTTGATTACTTGTTGCACCCTGAGTGTACAAATTCTTACATTCTGTTTAAAAGCGGGATTATTGGATTTCATGCCGAGTGCTTTCTTGCGCTGTGTGACGAATCTGTCCAGATGTGGTGGATCAGCTGATTCTCCTTGCCTAATTGGAAACACGAAATCACAAGACTTAAACAACTTAAAATAAAACATGGGTATTGCGTGCGTTTGGGGTTCAAGCTAATATGTTCAAGGATTCTTTAACTCAGTATCAGGACTCCACACTAATTTAAAGGGACAAGCTTTGGATATACAGTTTAAAGTCTTCAGAACTACTTACTTTATTTGTTTGGAATGAGAAGATCTGCTCTGCTTAAAGGTATTTGAACATTTGTTTGAGACATGAGTGGCACTCTCATTCTCACTGTTGCTAAGGTCTGGTTCTATTTTTCTTCTCTTCCTTGTGCGTTTCCTGACATTTTCTTTCTTCTTGGATGTTGAGCTCGGCATGCCTGGTGCTGCGCTTGTGACTGCGGTCTTAATTAGTTTGGGGCTTGGAGAAATCCTGCATATGGACAAAATCAATAAACAGGACTGAGAGGAAAATTTTAAAAAATACCTAGAGAAACACATTGAAAGCACTAAGGGTTATTCACAAGTTTATCTTGAGACTTTGTTATGCATCAGGCTCTATACTTAATTTAATACAAGCATGTTTGAAATAATCCTCTAAAGTATTTGTAAAGTATAGATATGGCACAGACGCCACATGTTGTGGGCTCAATATTGTACATTACCTTAATACTCATAAATTAGAAGTTTTTTTAGATGCTGAAAAGACCTTGTAAATAGTGTAGTATGGCGTTTTTGTTATACTAGAAATAATTTATTTTGATTCTAATTTAAAAAAAAATTTATTCTAATTTATTAATATCATAAAAACGCTCTACACTGATCAAGTGGTCAATGCACGTATAAACAGTATTGTTGCTGGGGTTCGTTGTAATCTATCTGAAAGAAACTGAAAAGTCTGTCTGAGCAGAACACTTGGTGCTTTATTAGGTAACAAATTCAATCGAGAAAACATCTGTCGCTCTGCTCTTCAATATTCCAATAATGTATCTACACAATTCCATTTTCAAATGTTTGATAAGAGACTCAGATACTTATGTATTTTTATTGAAATTGAACTGAAATATAATAAATAAATACACAATATTCTAATTTATTATTTCAATACACTAGATTTGTCTATTACGTTCGCAAACCGAGTCTGAATCGTCAGGTTCTAAACAATTATGTTTTGTAGAGCGGGACACAAATTCACCACAGTAAAGCATCCACTTTAAAAATGAATAAGAAGTTGGAGACAATGTGGCTGCTTAGAAGCTCACCATACACACATTTTTTGGAGATGTGAAAAACTGAAGCCATTTTGGAAAAATGTACATTTAACCCTAACACCATGGGCAGTGGTGGCTCAGTCGGTTAAGGCTGTGGGTTACTGGGTTACTGATCGGAAGGTCGGGGGTTCAAACCCCCGCATCGCCAAGTTGCCACTGTTGAGCCCTTAACCCTATCTGCTCCAGGGGTGCTGTATCATGGCTGACCCTGCGCTCTGACCCCAGTTACGCTGGGATATGC
>JAQMYG010000013.1:7497936-7509298 GCA_030014215.1 Clariallabes teugelsi
TAAGGATACAGTGTTATGCAGAGGTGTAGTTATAACAATTTTATAGACAAATGATACTATTTATAGTCGCGCGAGATGTTTTCTTCTTCCTAGGGAGGCATGACAGAAAATAATTGAGAAGCACTGCGGTATAGTCACCAGCTGTACTGCAGAGAGCCAGAGAGACTTGCATAGTCAAGACTGCACAGAGGCTTGTGGGAACCAAGTTGCCTAATCTGGACATTGTTTACACTAGCTTCAACACAAGTGGTCGAGCAACATATTTAAGGACTTAACTCATCCAGGACACAGACTTTTTGTCCCCCGCTAATCAGGGAAAAAACACAGGACAGTCAGGATACACACTAACAGTCTAAGGAACAGCTTCTTTCCCTCAGCTGTAGTCCTTATTGCACCCCAATCTCACACACACACAAACACACACACACACACACACACACACACACACACACACACACACACACACACACGTGCGTGCACACAGGTGCTGAAGATAGCAAACAAACAAACCTGTGTTTTCCCCCCAAGCTGCTGCTAATGCACTGAAAAATTTATATTCAGGACTGTAAATACAATCATTCTGCTTCTGCTTACTGTTAATACCTGTTTGCACTGCACTGTTTGCACCATCCAAGTCCAAATCTTATCTTCTTTTTTAAACTGTGTATAATAAGTGTAAACCATTTTGAAATATTTCCCCTTGTCACTTGTGGTTTATTCATGTCTCTTTTCCCTCAGGTAGAAGCTGTCAAATAGCATTTGTCCTGATGTGATTCTTAATAATTATCCCTTAGTTATTATTTCTAGTTTAGTAAATATGCATTATGTCTTTTTCTGTGCGTTTATGTGCTCATGTTTGTCAAAGGTCTTTGTCGAACTTGTGAAATCTTTGGAGCCAGTGCTCTTGTGCTTGGTGGCCTACATCATGTCGGTGACAAACAATTTCAAGCCCTGAGTGTGTCTTCTGAGCTGTGGCTTCCTCTGATGGAGGTATATATCATATCATGTATCATCATATATATTTTCCTCAGTCCTATAATTAATTGTATGCCCATAATATATAAACAGCATGTAGACTTAAATTCTAACTGGCATTGTATTGTAGCAATGACACTATCCTTGAATTACCCACTTATTTTCAGATTTATATTAATCTGAATTTTATAACAGATATTTGATATTTTAATAGATATTATTCAGCTACTAGTCAATAACCTTTAGTGCTATCAAATCTAATCATATTGATATTTGCAATGCCCAAAAATGTAATCATATCAAATGTACAGTTACTCCATGATTCAGAGCTCTACTCAGCTGAGCACATCAAGATAAATGTCATGAAAGTGTTTTTTATTAATGTCTCGGTGACTCCCCCATCTTCCCATTTATTCTGTTTTTCATTTCTTTTGACTGATGACTGATATTCATGTTGGTCCTTTATCTAGTGTAAATCCATTTCATGAATAAATATTTACCTGTAATGATAAGATTGAAAAAGTGTTCTGCATATAGTGGGAGCTTTTTATTGCAGTTGTAGTCCAATAACCATCTGTCCACTCCACTGACCATGATCGCTGTGTGCATATGTCTGTACACACACTGCTTGCCCACATTTTTAGAAATTAGGAAACACATTATTAAAACCTGGAGATATAGTGCTGATCCTCTAGATTTGCCGATGAAATGTGACCGGAAACGAGAGAATGACCATCTTCAGAGATCATTTAAAGACACTTGGCGAAGTTTGATACAAAATCACAGAAATCAAAGTTTAACTTTCCCTCTGCAATACAAGATCTCAGCCAAAATTGAATGTGACATTGGATTAAAAAATATATGTGATGTTGAAACAATGGCTGTTTAAAAATTATCTTGGATATTTAAAGTAGCATACAATGAATAGGATCAGGATCTGGTCTGTAGGAACAAATAAGGTTTTAGGTCGTTTTTTTTACATAGGCTTTTTTGTCAAATGGCTAACATTATTTGTGTTTTTTCCCAGGTGAAGCCCATGGACCTGGCAGGTTTTCTGCAGCTGAAGCAAAGAGAGGGTTACAGTATCATCGGGGTAGAACAGACAGTCAACAGCCAGAGTTTACAAAATTATAGGTTTCCAGAGAAGACCCTTCTACTCTTAGGGTAATGAATAATAATCACTTTTTTTTCTTTTTTTTTTAAGATATGTTTACTATGTTTACTAGAAGGTCCTGTTAATCTTATGTGCATCCTCTGTGTGAGCTGACGTTGCAGCTGAATGTTATCTGCCTAATTGGCACTGTTCTCAAGGGGTAATAACGTTACCTCTACATGTTGAAGACAGAACAGGCTTGTCCCAGCATGCAGGATGCTTGTCAGCAAAACTTGGACATATTCATGACGAGAAAAAAGCAAAGCAACATGGTGACCCGTAAAACTAACAAATAAATCATTAAACATACAAGAACTACATAACTACCCATAATACCACCACAAAACTCATTATTTAAATATTCTGCTTCTTCAAATTATTATTATTATTGAACTATCATTTAATATGAATTAAAAGCGGTTTTCATCTGCAGTATTTGGAGGTTAAGAATCCATGCATAGGTGTATGATATCTGATTCTAATGTTGACTAGTCCTTACACTGCAAATGTAAAAATCCAGAATTTTGTGTAAATTGTGATTTGCATTATCAGGTTAAATGGCAAACCTTGCTTTTTAGAACAAATGTTAGGGAAACTTAATTTTGCTGCAAAAATTTCAAATACATACACCTAACTCAGTGTTTCCCAAAAATTATTTCCAGCCATGGTGTCAAGAGGATGATAGAGGTTTTGTGCCAAAATGTTTTGAATATTTTTTTCTCACACAGGTAAGTTAAAGGTCAAATGAAACAAGGAGAGAATTAATAAGATGTATTTATTGCACAAATATGTGTACCAAACTGTCAAAGCTACCAATTACTTCACAATCAAAGAGGTTAGAACTAACTTTAAGAAAATGAATTAAATAAACATATATAATTTTATGCAGAAAATGTAACATGAAAAACATGCGCTAATATATTATATTAAGTTTTATATGTATTAGTAAGTGCCCAACATACGAACAAACTCTCGGAATGGAGCTTCAATTTGTTCATAAGTCCAACAAACATTGTCTAGGTATAATAGGATAATAACAATTGGCTATACACAGTATATTACAGTGCACTGTTCTTAAGAATCTTGCTGATGGTTGAACAATTCATGTTAAAAGAACGAGCAATGTCTGTCATCTTTTCACCTCGCTCAACTCTCATTTATTTTCACATTTGTCTCCATCTTTATTGCTTGGTGCTTCTTAGTAGCACCAACTTCATCGGTGCTTGGATGGGATGCACACACGTGACGATGTACGCCAGGCGTGTGATCTAACTTCCACAATTAAACATGTGTTACTCGAATGTTCGTATGTTGGGGATTTAATGTATATCCTATTCTATTATATTATATTAGAATAGAATAGAATAGATTATATTATATTCGTCATTTGCCTCATAGGGTTATTTTTATTTTCTATAGAAATTTACTATTAAAACAAGTAGTCAGGAAGTCTGATTTAATCACACAGGGCCTCAATACAAAGTAGCAGCAAGCAAACTAGTTCAAATAATGTTGGCCATCAAATGCTAAAGTATGGATGAGATTGTTAATCCCCCTTAACATGTTTTTACAACCATTAAACCCACCATGGGCGATATAAAAATGCTGCAAACAAAACTGCCACTGCTATTGTAGGCAGGAGTACCTTTTACTGTACTTCAGGTGAAGAGTGTTATGTATCTTCACTTTGCCCATACAGCTCGCTCGGCTAGGTTCACTTAGCACAAGACAGTACAGTATGTGTGCACATTCTCTCTTACTTTCTCTCTCTCGCACTCGTTTGCAAATAATGATTTCCAGGACATTGTATATGATCAAACATATGTGATTTTTAGTTCCTAACATATCCATTCAGTACAAAAATGAGCATGGTTACTGCATGGCGCTCTTTAAGCATGTTCACGCACTCCACTGTTTGTTTGTTTTATCAGAGCTGTCAGAAGGGAATCAGATTTGAAACAGGAAAGAGACCCGCAGAGACGCACCTCCCAGACGCAAATAATTAGTTTCCCTAAGAATGTACATTGGATGGGATTAGATTTTTTTTTTTTTATATAACGGCCTGTGCTGTCTTGTTGACACAGCAGTCTGCCATGTCTGTGCTATTATATGGGAAACACGGCTAACGTACTGCACACAGAGGCTAAAATACCTATTTTAAAAAACTTTTACATTTGGTAGAGTTTGGTTTGGGTTTCTGAGTTTTTGTGGGATGTTTAATATCCAATAGTACGGGTCTCCAATTTTATATCCAGGTTGGTTTGTGTCATCACATTGTTTCTTTATGTCTGTTGGTTTATCTAATAACATTATCCAGGTGACATGTTCAGAATTAATATTCCTCATTATGTTTCTCTATTAGGAATGAACGAGAGGGTATTCCTGTTGACTTCCTGCAGTTGTTGGACACATGTGTGGAGATTCCTCAGCAGGGAGTGACTCGTTCTCTGAACGTGCATGTGAGCGCCGCCCTACTGGTGTGGGAATACACCAGACAGCACTTGGGTCCTGACCAATTCGCTTAAATACTCTGAATTGAAATTGCCCCTTTATGCTGATGGGTTAGGTTTCAGTATTGAAACACACAATTGAAAATTTAATTATTTATTAGTGTCAGAGATTAAGTAAGTGGTTTGAAGTCCTGAGAAATGTATGTGCCTCATTAACCAGCCCCAAAGTGGGAAATGTCGAATTTTGTATTTGTGGAGAATTAGAATTGATATATTTATTGTTTTAAGTTTGAATAAATACAGCTTTTTTTTTTTTTTACCTCATCCAAAAATAGCTGTCATCTTTGGTCTGTTCATTCTGAGAGAATATTAGGAGAATAAGAGGTGAATGATTCCAAAAAGAATTATGACAATGTTTCAGTCTTAAGATCTAAATATTTTTATAAGTTTATAAGTTTTTATGTGCTAAAAACATACAAAAGCTTTGAAAAAAATAGTTTTAAGTAAGACGTCTAAAGCACTGACCTGACTGTGGGAAATGAAACATCTGAGTCGCTAGCCTGTTGAAAAACCCCCGGCAGACATATTTACTTAGCTTGTGTAATTTTGCCGTTTGCTAATTCGGTTTCTTAAGTGTTTGATTTTCCACCTTTGTCAGCTAAAGAAATGCATTCATGTACACATATTGTTTCTCCCGCCCCTCTCTTTACACACACCTGCTGCCTCCACTCGCTTCACAGGGAAGAAAGCGCTCTTGCTGACACACAATTCCAATCAACAATTTAATGCCAACAGTGAATTTAATGTAGGTTTTATTATTTCTCATTAAGCCATACCTAAATGGCAACATTTTGTTTAAAACAAAGACAGAGGGATTTGGAGTAGATCTTTTTTTCTTTTTGAATTATTGTATTTATTTACCTACCAACCTATTTTGGAGTCAATTTAAATGGACATACCAGGGAACATATGGTTGGATGCCAGGGAGACTTTTCTGGGTCAAACGCAGATTTTACAGACAAACACAACTTCCATGCTTTCTTTTTCTCCACATGGAAAGCTGCTGCTCGAGGTGCTCATGGTGCTCATGTGTGTCGGCGCAGTGACGGGTGCAGTAGAGTTTTTTTTTGTTTGTTTTATTTGTGATTGTTGCTTTGCTGTACAATTAAAGAGTTAAATAGTTTAGTTTAGTAAGAGTAATTAACAATGTTAAATAGTTATCTTAATTGCTTGTTAACAGAATGTTGTGGATGTATTTGGGGCTATTCTTTATGACAGTTGTAAATCTGGTTTGATTACATAGATACTAGTATCAGTAGTTTGTAGTATGACAAATTACTGAAAAGCTGTCTTTTAACAAGCTTAAGTGTATTTTTGTTTAGTTTTTTACATTATCTTAATCGTTTAAGGAAACTGGCTTATACTGTTTTGTTTGATCCTGTACTTTTAGGTCATGGAAATATGAACTATTATTCAACCACCTGTTTTTGCAAATGTGTCCCACTTGCATATTTTCTTCACTGCTAGTATCATTAACCTTTGTTTTCTGTTAAGCTAATTTTTCTATCGAAAATGAAGTGGGATAAATTTACATTGAGACATTTGTTTTATTTCGTTATTATGTCTTTTAGAATATAATGTATTTTGGCCTTAAAATAAAAAAACGTGGTTAAATCAACTGAAACAAAAGAGTTTGTCTATTTGCACTCATACCAGATAAAAAGCTGCTGGTATAAGCATCCCCTTACGATTTTGTATATTTTACGTTTTCCTAAAAACATGGATGCATTCCATATAAAGTAGGCCATTTTAATTATATGATCGTCCATCTGAATATATATTATCTGTAAACTGTTCATTCAAGTAGCAAGTAGAACACAAAGGTTACTAGAAACTTGTATAATTTTTCTACCCTTTTTTAATTGGTGTTTCTGTTTAGGTTTAGATAAGATAATACTTTGCTGTGTTTTGATTAAATTTAAACTCATTTAAATTTCTGTTTGTTAGGAAATATCCTGGTCATCATGATTGTGGTGGCAACAAAGACATTCCACTGTGTGACATCTGTGCTCATTATTAATTTGGCAATCAGTGACTTCCTGGTTGGCATTGGTGTCATGCCATTTGTAGCTGTTTCTATCATGAATAATGGATGGGTGAACTGCACTGTTAGTAAGGCCAGCTACTCGTACATCTTCATTATGAATGTCTATTAATGCCTGCAAAATTACACTTAAGACAAACATTCCAAAAAAATTTAATTAGATTGAATTAATATGAATTAAAAACCCAGAAAATTGTACTATTTAATGTATGTGGATTTTGTCAGACAGATTAATTCACGAATATATATATATATATATATATATATATATATATATATACACACATATGAATTTTCTACTTTAATAGGAACACCTGTTCATTAATGCAGATATCCAATCAGTTAATTGTGGCAGCAACACAATGTGTCAAATCATTCAGATACAAGTCGAGTTTTGCTTAATGTTCACGTAACATCTGAAGGTGGAAAAAGACCAGAATTTTTCCACCTGAAATACGACCGGTAGGGGATCCTGCACACTTTCACAGATATTTTTTTAAATCAGGTGTAAATTTCAAGCGTTTTAAAACGTGTTTTACTCTGAGATATAGTCTTTCCTCAACATGCAAACGCTGGTTGCTGAAAACTGACTTTTGGGACAGACAAGGAAAGACATTTTAAAACTCTGTTTTCACGGTTTACATGTAGGCAGGAATTTTTGGTCTGGAAGAGCGTGCAGAACATCTGCTGTATCTCCTGTGTTTAAGAGTGATGTACTTGAGGACTTTAAGGTTTCTGATTCCCCAACATGAATTTACATTTGATCTAGGCCTTTGATTTCTTTTCTTGGCTGACAGGAATGGACCCTAATGTGATCTGCTGCTACTGTAGTTCATCCACCTGAATGTTTGGTGCATTCTAAGATTCTGTTTAGCATTGATGTAAAAAGTGATTGAGTTACTACACTGCCTGGGTCAAATTTCATATTAACATATTAAGCAAAGAACACAACTAAGGAGATTAAAAATTATTCGAACAGATTATTAAAAGGATAGTGGAAATCACTTACAGTAAATATTCAGCAAAGTTGTTTTGTAACAAATTAGTAGCGACATTAAAGATCACAGCTTTGTTTAATAGTGAAAGAACATTTGCATGTGAACAATGTAACAAAACTTCACAGGACTAGGACTAAAGAGCTGAGTGGTCATAAGAAAACACTTGTTAGATTAAAGCCCCCCCCTTTGCCTGGTTTTGGCACTATTTTGTGTAAACATTATAGACTGCCAAGTGGGAAAGTTCTAAGGGATCATCAGTACCTGAAATACTTTAACCACCCCAGTTGGCATCAACAATTATGCCATGTCAATGTTGATGTTTACTTACATTTCATTTGCAGTGTTTCTGCATGACTAAGGAATTGCACTGCTGCCACTTAATTAACTGACTGAATAACTGCAAAAAGGAGTTCAGGTGTTCAAGTGTGTGTGTTTCTGTATATAAATGAGTGGTATGTACAGTATATGGTATTTAATGTTTGTTCTCTTTATATTTACTGCAGGATTTATGTCTTTATGTGGGTTACACTTCCTCAGTCTACTGCAGTGCTTCGGTCCTAACACTTGCAGCTATTGCATTGGATCGCTACTACTCCATTGTGGACTGTCTGCGCTATAATTCACGCTGTACTTTATGGCGAACCTGCGCAGCTGTACTCTGGATTTGGCTACAAGCTGTGATCACCAGTTGTCCCCCTCTCCTAGGCTGGAGTAACATCAGCTTTGTAAGCCCTATGTATAGCTGTGCTGTCAACTGGGCTAGCAGTCCCAGCTATACAGTCTTTATGGCAGCCCTCTGCTTTTTCCTTCCTGCCACAGTAATACTCTTTTGCTATGTGAAGATTGTGCGAGTGGCCCAGCACCATGCTCAGAGGATCCATAGCCTTCAGCAGCATTTTCAACACAGCAAGGGCCACCCCGTATCCTCACCGTTTGAATCGTCCCACCAATATTCAACTGTAGACCTGGAAGTGCATGACCCATCTAGGCTTGTGTACTATGTAAGTAGGAGGTTTGTGTCAGAATCTCAGTTTGATGTTCCTCATCCTAATACTGATCTTACAGGAGATTCAGTGTCACAAATTGATGGTAAAAGCAGCTCCAGACATAACCGTGGACGTCTGCATGCCTTCCTTGCTCATCTCCAAAATGCTAGCATGCTGCAGAACAGTCAACCACAGCAACATGGTGTTGTGAGGCTTTTCATAGTTATCGCTGCCTTCTTTCTGTGCTGGACACCTTACATTGGAGTTGCTCTGGTGCAGGCCACAGAGACTGCCCTTTCCCAATCCGCAAGCCAGGTCCCACCTGCAGCTGTCACTTTCTCGTACTGGCTCGTCTTGTTCAACTCAGACATTAACCCATTACTGTATGCTCTACTCAGCAAGCGATTCCAGGGGGCATTAAGGAACCTCAGAAAGAAGATACAGACTAGGTTAGGTATGATTCAAAAGGCAGAACAAGGAAGAACGGATGAAGATGGCAGAGTGTTCACAACTCCCGCTTATGTAATAGCCAGTGCCACAGACCAGCATCGTCAAGATAGTGGACCCCATCAGAATGGGTCTATGTCCTCCACTGTTTTCACAATGAATACAACTTTTCCCAAAAGTTATAAACAAGAAACAAACCAAGTCCTTTTACCAGGCAGTATGTTATCTTCATTTTCTACTTCTTCCTCGTCTGTTTCCCTTTGTCACAACTGTAGTAGAAATACCCCAGGAAATTCAGATTGTCAGCAGGTTCGCTCCAAGTCACATGGATGGGACAAACTACAAAGTACCTCTGTAATCAACGAGAGACATGCAACGTTTTTTTATGGCCAGATCGCTGTCCGAGTGGAACAGGAAATCTGCTGAACCTGCATTGGATTTTGGCTACAAAAGAGGCTAAACAATTAATCTGCATGGCCTTAGCTATTGTATTTTAGGAATTAAAAGTTCATTAAAAGAAATTTGCCTGTGTAAACAACCAATTATGCAGAATTTCTTATAATACTGCATCCAAGTTTAGCTCATAGCACTAATAAAAAAAACCTGAAAGAAATTTATCTGTGATAATGCAAAGGTTCAAAAAAGCAACACACATTTTACATTTTGAAGTAAAACTAAGTAATTAAAAAGACTATAAAATTACTACTTTACTCGCCGTTTTGTGAAATAATGTTTATTGTGTGGTTTTCTCATATCCATTTTTAAATAGAGCAGGGGTCCAGATTTTAAATTTAAGAAGGTCCAGTCAATAAAATTTTCTTTGAGCCGAGGTCCGAATTTCATGTTTCATGTGTGTAAGGATTCAGAGTTTTATGTGCAGTATGCATTGTGCAAGTCTATAAAAAAAAAAAGAACATTTCCATAGCATTTCAATAATATTTATTGTCAATTTTTAGCAACTATGTTAAACATGAACAGTTTGAACTGTTATGACCTTGTATATTTGCTTGTACTTGTATGAAATAAAAACAACAATCTTTAATCTATCTTTAGTGAACCTTCATTTGCAACCTGCTGGGTTGTTAATAAATGTGAAAACACTCTGGATTCTTTGTCACACCAGTTGACTCTCACCAGTTGTTCTTTGGGCTCTCAGTTCGGGTATTTTACACAACAATTGGCTCTGTTGAGTGATGCGTATAGCCACATTTAGCTCAAGGGGGAAAGTGTAAATATAATGGCATATTAATTATTCTCATTCACCAAAATGAAAAAAGCATCAGGGTCCAGATAGAATTGTCACTCAGTTCAGACCATGGTTTGCCATTTAGTGATGCCTGAAATAGAGCGCTGAACAAATTAAACGACATTCTTATAGATCCATCTTATCAACACAAATACTAATCATGTTAACACCTGAATGAGCAATACAAACATGCATACTTTAGGCCAGATGTTAAAACTGACTGCACAGGTTATTTGGTGTAGTCTAAAGAGCAATGCTATTGAAATAAGTGGGTTTGTATGAAAGAAAAAAAGAAAAACGGTACCCACTAATGGGTAGAGGGCAGACTTGAGCAATGATGTGGGCTGCTGTCATTAATGTTGAGCTGTGCATAATGTATGATATTATATATGTAAATCTGATTACTGATTCAGTTTACCCCTTTCACACCTAATTCTGCATATTCAGAATGTGCTTGTGCTGTAAGCAAATGTATAAAAATGAAGTGCTATGAAAGTCTTCTCCCATACCACAAAGTGAAGTAAGTCAGCAAAAGTTCAAGCCCTTTAAAGACTGTATTTGTGGTATATGTACAGTCAGTTGGTATTTCTACTGAAAACTCCAAAGCTAACGTAAAACTTATCAGCCATAACATTAAAACCACCTGCATAATATTGTGTAGGTTCTGCTCTAATCAGCTCTGACCCACTGAGGTATGAAATCCACAAGATCTCTAAAGGTGTGCTGTGGTATCTGTCCCCAAGACATTAGCAGCAGTTCCTTTAAACAAAGCACAAACCAAGCATGAAGTCAAAGGAATTGTCTGTAAACCTCAGTTTAGATGGCCGGCCAGCTCTAGGAAGAGTCCTGGTGGTTTTGAACTTCCACTTATGGATGATGGAGACCACTGTGCTCATTGGGACCGTCAAAGCAGCAGAAATTTTTCTGTAACCTTCTCCAGATTTGTGCCTCAAGACAATCCTGTCTGGGAGGTCTACAGACAATTCCTTTGACTTCATGCTTG
>JAQMYG010000013.1:7584221-7595444 GCA_030014215.1 Clariallabes teugelsi
ATAAAGTGCATTACAGTGCCATACATTCTTATTTTAAAGCCTTTTCTCAGATGCAAAAACTAAAAAAAAAAAAAAAAAAAGAAAGAAAAGTTGGTTTCTTCATCTCTTGGCTCGCTGATATTTTTATCGCTCCCTTCCATTTTGTAGCCCGCAACAGAGTGCTCATTCAAATCAATACACAGCTAACTGTTTACGTCTCCTTCCGCTTTTTGGTGACGTAAGCGCTTCTTCTTCATTGGTGTTTACTGGCGGCTTGCACCCGGAAGCGGACTTTGTCAAAAGCGCGCTGTCAACAAATAATTGCGCTTTTAATAATTTATTAAAAGAAGCTTTGAGGCAGAAGATTTTGCCTCGATAATTTTTTGTAATCGAATTACTCAAGGTATCGTTTCAGCCCTAGTGTAGGACATCTTTCACAAACACATACAAACATTGCTCTGTTAGAAAACGTCTTTAACAACAAACCTCTCTAATAACACTCACATGCACACACACATGAAATCACTGCTTTCTGATAGAGAGACTCTGGACCTGTAATAAGCAACCTCTCGAATGACACTTGCTTTTGCACACATGGTGTCAATGTTCTAATAAACAGTACACGTGCATGGATGTTGGCTCACTGAGACTGAGCGTTGGAGTCGATTACCCACAATCCTGCAGCGTGCGAGAGAAGAACGATTGGCTTAGTTGTGATCATGTGATGCGCGGCAGACAAAGCGCATGCATACTACTCGTATGTCAAGACCTCGCTTGTTTATTAAGTTAAAATTACAGTGGAACCTCGGGATTGCGAGTTAACCAGTTTGCAAGCGTTCCGCAAGACGAGCAAATTTTTAAACTAAATTTTGACTTGAAGAACGAGCATGTTTACAAGTACCAAGTTTCATGTGGCACGCATGCAATTCTTGTTTTGACGCGCTGCGGAATTGTTTGTGTGAAGGCGAGAGGAGGAGGGAGGGGCACGGTGTCTAATGACGTGCCCGCAAACAGTGCAGGCTGAGAGAGAGAGAGAAAATAGATCTTTAACCTCTTAACACACATACACAGCGCACATACACTAAAGGAAACACTTATCTGTTGGGATTTATTTTTACTTTTTTCAAAGGTAAAGTGCAGGTTAATTTGTGTTTTTTTTTTTTTACTTTATAATTTTGTATTAATTATTTTTATATATTTATTTTTTGGGTTGTGGAACGAATAATCTGAGTTTTCATTATTTCTTATGAGGAAATTTGCTTTGATTTATAACCGAGTGAAAACGTGGGTTTTGATATACAAACGCTTCCGGAACGAATTGTGCTCGTAATCCATGGCCCCACTGTATTTAAAAATTTTTCTCATCTTGCAAAACACTCGCAGACCAAGTTACTTGCAATCCAAGGTTCCACTGTGTTCTGTACACCTTGCTGTTCTGTTCACACTAACTGAACTGAAATGGAAAACTACGACACTCTGAAAAGAAGTCAATGTAGTCATTGTTACTTCTTTCATTGAGTCTTTAAATAATTAAATATAAACATTCTCTCTTCTGTGATGGAAGTGTTGCCAAGTAAAGTGCATGCAGATGTACTGTTTTGTGCCTCATAACCTGGCACAAAACAATAACCTGGTACTCAATCAAGATAAAGATCATTTTGTTTATTATGTATATTATGTGCCGCTCTTTTCTGCAAAGAAAGGCCTTTACAAAAAAAAAAATTTTTTTTTTTATGTAAAGAACATTTATTATTTTGAATCTTAATTTGTCATTGTACAGTATATTGTCATTCAACCGTACAATTAGTAAATGGACATTTTGATATTTATCCATGTTTATTCTTCTTTCTGCTACTTTTTATTTATAGGTCTGCACAGATGAAGAATGATGAAGTGGTGTCCCTGCGCTGTCTTTGTTTACAAATGCTTGCACTACTATGGATGATATTCTTAAGGAACTGTGGTACAAGGAACTTAAGGAACAAGTAACAAAGAAAAATATAAATCTATTGATAGCTTAGTGATTGGTGGTGGTACACTTTGCAGTATGTAAGAGCAAGTCTTACATGTTTCAGTTACAAGTTTAAAGGGCCAGTTGATAGCTTTAAGTCAAATGGAAGTAAGTAGCTGTCACATTGTACATAATGTAAGAAAAAGGTTAAGGTTTATTATTATTTTTTTGTATAAAGCATATTGTAAAGCCACTAGTGTCTCAATGGAGACAACAGATCTTTGGTAAGTAGCAAGGAATACATATTGGGAAAAACAAAGATTTGAAGGCACTTTTCATGTTCCCACTTAAAGCACAAATAATAAATGTGATGATCACAGTGGGAAAGAGCTGGAGGAAATCAATGAAAAAAGAAAAGGTTAAAATTAAATCAAGGGATTTTTTTATGCATTTTGTGTTTAACTTACAATTGTACAATTGTTAAACTTTACTTCAGTGTTTAAGTTGTGCTGAACTGGTCAACCTTTACCAATGGCCAGTGGCATTCCTATAATATTTGGGCGCAGGAGGGTCACTCAGCTGAAACTTTCAGTTCCTCTTTAAAACATAAATCAACTTATTCCAAAACTGCCTTACTGTAATATCTGGAGACAAAATTTTTAACTTGATGTTTTCAATTAGAACATCATTTGAACAAAATACTTAAGGAACTAGGCATATGCTAATTGTATGGCTAAGCCCTAGTAGCCATCTAAACTCATGCATCAATATTTCTGGTCCTGTGTTATTCCTACAGTGTTTGCAATGTATAGAGCAATGAAATAATAAACAGGTCAGTTTTAATTAATGGCCTACTTAATTTTTTATTAGATTCCTAGAGAAAAATGAAAGCAATTATTTCAAAACTGCTTTGAGAACTTTAATGTAAAAAATTAGTTTTCTCTTATGAAATTGTTACTTTATGGTTCCCATTTTGATGATTTACACTTAACATGAATAGCTGCCAGTGACTTGGTCCACTTGATGTTGCTGTCTTGTTCAAAACTGCTCTTAGCCACTCTTGATCTCCAGAGTACACACTGTTGATGTTATCAAAGTTCTGCTGTCCTTGTTGGTGATTTTGTGTCCTTAGGCATTGTTATTAAGTTGTCCTTCTTTGTTTCCATAACTTGAGCCCCTGTTAATCTCTGTCTGGCCTATCATCCAGCGAACACCAAGTGAGGCTGAAAAAAAAAAAAGGTTGATTATGGTGGTTAACCTTATTCCTTATTGTATACATGCAATTATGCATTCAAGTATCTTAATTTTAAATGCAAAACACAAGCTTAATAGACAAATTTTGGGTCATATTAAATCTTATTCAATTGTTAGCAAAATGACCCGATGGTAAGCACTTACTGTACATCTGTGTAAACTGCAATTGTTTCTGAACACAGATTTACTCCAGATGCAATAATTTAATCAACAATAACATGCTCCAGGCTCTTCTAGGGGTATAATGGTACGTAAAAGTCATGCTTCAGTATGTGCCTTGGTTTTGATGTCATGGTTCAATATGTTTTTGGAAAAGTAAAGTAAAAAAGAAAATCACTTTTTCAATTATTATGAATTTAACTTTTAAACATATAAACTAGTAAAGTATTAGCAAACTGAACATGATTTGCTAAAGACATAAGCAATGCACTGGAAATTACAAACCTATGTCTAGGTGCACCAAGGTGCAAGAATAGTAACACCACTACTAAACCATTTTTAAAACTTCAAATAAGAGATGAGAAAATGACTGTGGTAATGTGGTGAGCCCATTTTTTTGACAGTGTATAAAGGAAGCATATCCTTCATGACATGAAATGCCCACCATACCCGAGAAGTCAACTTGGAGTGTTCTTCTCAACTCTGAATTCCTTCCGTTTATACAGTGATGTAAAAAAACACTATGGCTGCTGCACATGCAAATACTCGTATCATTACACCCCTTTGTTATAATAATGTTATATACAGTATTTACTGGTTATTGTGCTTAAAGGTCCACCCATTTCTCTTTATTATGTAGTGATGCTCACACTTCTAGTAAGATACATATCCCTTGCCATATCCCCCCTATTACATATAATTTGACTTCTTGTTGAGAGCAAAACAGAAAAAGAAAATTTACATATAGGACCTTTAAGTGCAGTAAGCCCTGCAGTATTAATTCATGCAGCATTAGGATGTTTCAATATTTTCAACATTAAAAGTGACATGCACAGAAATACAATTCAGAGAATGGGACTTGTACTTACTCCCAAACCATGTGATCACCTTCCGAATGAAACATGGGGATTTATAAATTAATTGAATTAGATTTTTTTTTATTTGAGATAAAACAGCTACTATACCAAATGGTTTTGCACCTTAACACTGAATTTAAAAGCCTTTGATATGAATCTAAATTTAAATACTGTATTAGGCATATTTCTTTTAGATTTAATATGACGAAGCCAGTACCTGCAAAGCACAGGGCGACTGTAGTGAAAATGGTGAAAGCTGACCCAGAGTGGAACAGCTGCAGTAGTAGTAGACATAAGGGAAAGAGGAGAAGCCCGATCCAAAATAGCCAGTTAAGCAAGGCCCAATGGCGGCGTGGAGGCGTCAAGATGGGGCCAGGAAAACAACCTGTCAGACTGTATTTTTCCTGCAACTCATCCTATAGCAGAACAGACAAAATATATGATCCATGTTAAAAATGTATCCTGAAGTGTACAGGTTCAATACTGGCCACTGAGACTGAAAATGTAACAGAGCAATGACAAAAAATGTAACAGAGCTGGTGTTCAATAATTTTTACAGCATTTCAAAAAACAGTTCCATTACCTTTCTCACTAAGAAAACATGGGATTCTCTCACCTTTTCCTGGTAAAGTTTGTGTAGCCACATTGCACATTCAGATTCATTCTCTGGTATTGTATCCAGTGGAATCCGCCTTAATCAAGCAGCAAAAAAAATATTAATCAAATATCTACTTTTAATCAAAACAATATGGCAGATAGCAGGTTAGTATGGAATACTTTAACTTTACTATCCTATTTGGTTTTAATAGAGTCAATGTGTTTCAGCTATTTTAACCATAACTAATGCAGTGGATAGTTTCTCCAAAAACCTGAAAGAATAGTTATGAACCGTCAACTTTGCCTGAATTAATTAGGTAAATATGTTGACTTCAGTGGAATGCGTCAATGCGTCACTATTTTCTGTCATTCCCAATTTTGTAGGGTGGAATACAGGGCTGGAATTGACCAGTTATCTGGCATACCATGCATTTTAATGGTGGGATGATGCACTTTGGGGGCAATACAATGTGTCCCTTCACCCCTCTCCTTTTGCTAAATTTTAATTCTTAAGGCAAAAATTCAGAAGGGAGGGCATTTGTATGACAAGGTCCACTGTATATATTTTCTCCACATATTCTTTGAGCTACAGACACATTTTTACATTACATTATACATTTTTGAAAACATAAAACCACACTGTTCTTGACACAAGGAATGATTGAGAAGGATTATCGCAAAATGCAGCCCACCAAGTAAAAGCTTTGAATTATATTGATTTTCCAAGTTCTACAGTATCTGAAGAATCAAAAACCAACCGCGCTGAAAATAGAAATGTCAGACTTGTACTGCCTGATAAAATAATCAGTATCTTAAAGAAAATACAGCAACAATTTATTAAGCAACGGCTGACACATTGTCATTGCCTCTGGCAGGTTGGTATAAACACTGCGCAGTGCTTTTCATCACAAACTGATGGTGTGAGGTGAGTGTTATAACTAGTTAATGTAACTAGTTAAGTATTTATAACTACATTATTTAGTGTGACATAGACGTGCTGCTGACATGCTGCATGCATACGTAAATGTGGTAAGCACCAGAAGAAGGTAACATGAACGAAAGTCATTTAAAACATGGCATGGACCTACCATGGTCATAGCACAAGCCTGAAGACGTCATTGTAAAGTTTATGGACATAGCAACAACGCAGTAACATACCAATAACAACTCAATCAGAATTACATCCAATCTTTCCAATTTGTGCCATGCTTGTAGTATGTCAGGTCTTTAAGAGGCGTTAGTTACGCTGTTAACTGGTCAATGGTATCATTACTATGTACTCATTTTGTTGTCATGACCATCATAACATAAATGGAGTCTGGCTTACCTCACATATAAATCAGCATGGTACTTTTTCCCATTTAGTATTCCTAGCAAGGTTGGTATTTGGTTGTTTCTGAAATTAAGTGTAGAATCGTACACAGCAGTAACTACAGAGGAAAAAAAATTTTCATTAATCAATACATTTTAAAAACAAAATTTGTGGTTATCTGATAATTTCATTACCCAGGCAAAGGCAATTTGATGTAGGTTTCTCACCTGTTCCCCTTAGGTGTTTAACAGTAACACAAAAGCCCTTGGTGCGAGGCAAGAGATGGTACTTGAGTTTTGGGAGTCCTTTTTTTTCTGCCACTTCCATACTAATCTTATGCTTTTTTTGAGTGAAACGAGTGCCCTCGCAGTACAGAAGGAACTAAGACAACATAAAAATATTATTGGTCTTGATAAGTAAAGTATGTGTTATGATGTGTGCACATGTTATAATTTCATGTAAAAAATTAACATATCTTATTTTAAAATCAAATGGTTCACTTTCCCGGCCAATGGTTCACATATACTTTGTATGAAGAAATACAATGTGTGAGGTATGCGGACTCTACAATACTTATGTTTTTCTGTCTCATAAAACTATAGCATAATTTAGTTTTTTTGTTCCTTAAACAGAGCCAAAAACTTCAACTTCATAAACTACAATCAAGACCTTACCCCCTTTTTACACAAGCTTAATTCTTGTAATTTGTCACTGGGATTAGAAAATCATTTTAGAAATTCTTTATTCTGAACGGATCATTTTATACAATAACATGAAACTCACCAGCACCAGAATTAATTTTTCCAAGCATCTGGTTTGTTTAGTGGGACTACAGTAACCCTGGTTACTAATTCAGGAAGCTTTCAACTTTTGTTTTTTTTTCTTAACCCTTACAGCCTGCCTCAATAATTATGTAGCTTGTCACACTGCATTGTTTTTACACATGTGCATACATCATTTGTACACTGCCTCTCCTCAGCTTGATCTTAGAGACATGGTAAATTACCCATTGTATATTAGTAATCAGATGGAATTAATGAAATTTTAAGCATCTCAAAAATGTATGTGGAATTTTTGTTGAATCATAGCTAAATGAGAAGAAAATGCAGTTAACCGTCATGGATACATTAAATGAGTACCATCAGTTTAAATACATAGAATCAAAGTATATTATTATGAGAAAACCTTTACCCAGAAGTACTCTGGATAATCCTTAAGGCGTTGAAGGCTCTGCACCACTGTTTTCTGATCTTCTTCCCATTTTCTCTTACAGAAGACAATCTCCAGAAAGTACCACATCCAGCCAATTACAGGCACAAATGCGAGTTCTTTCTTTGCCAGGACCTTTGAGCTCTGTGTATATATTAAAAGGTTTTGCCTGTTAGTATTTAAATATCTACAAATTTTTATACTTGTATACACAGGGGCCCTTTCATACATACATTCATTCATAAAATGTTATTACAACAGTTCAGTTATTCTGTCCCCTTACATTTACATCACATTATACATTTCTATACTGCATGTTCAAAAAAGCCATTTCAGAAGGCTCAAATTATCGGCTTTCATCAAGCAAAGAAAACACCAAATTTACTTAAGAACCATCTACCCCTTAATTAAAAACTTGAATGGATAGTGGTGAACTGTCAACTAGAAAAAACGTTATCTGAAGACATCATGAATGATGGTGGTTGGAGATCACTTCAGTGCTTGTTTAAGTAGCAATTTGATTGTGTCTCACAACCTTAAAGAAGGTGGAACAAAATATTAGTGTCAGTCATTTAAATGTATTTAATTAAAAAAAAATTTGGGGCCAGACAGTGTATTTTTAACAGGTAACGACAATAACAGAGTTTATGTGATGTCAAATCTTTTGGAAAAATCTATAACTGACTTTTCTAAAATGTAGTTTTTACTCCCATCACAATCACCATATGATCTAAAATTTAAGCCGTGGACCCCATATAAATATAATTCTACTGTATATGGAAGGCTTAAATTTTAGATAATATGGTGATCAATATTCTGTGATTTTATTTACAAGCTGATTAAAAGCGACTTTCTAGTGGGTTGCATTTTCTTTTAAATCAAATATATAAAACATGCACCAATACAATGAAACAATAGACACAATGTATATGAGAAGCATCTATTTTTCATTTTTTAACTTTTACTCGTTCATATACTTTTATTTGTAGATTTCACCTATACCCGTTGGACAAAAATGTCTGCCTTGTATTTAGTTTCTATATTAAGGTACACATGCCATAGCATGCATCAGTGACAAACCACAAAACTCAAATATTTAACACTTTCCCAAGTTGCAAACTAAAAATTGAAGGTTATATATAAAAAAACGGCACAACTCTTTTGATGAATTTTAAAAATGTTGATTGAACTATGGTTTGTCCCAAAATTATATAACAGATATCATCTTTTATCTACTTCAACTGGAGTGTGACCATATGACCGCATGACAAACATCCTTGTTCATAGACAATACAACCTGCTAAAAAACTGGCTCCTTATTTTGTAAAAAAAAAAAAAAAAAAATCTTTTTTTTTTCTTTTTTTAAATTACCCAAATTCTAATTATTTAACCCAGTCTTAGAACCTATTCTTCATGAGGTTTCACTTTCACAAAAAGTCATTCTGTATGTTTTTCATACTATAGTCCATAGAATATTGTGGAAAAGAGTTTTTTTGGCATTTAATTAATAATTTCTTAAGTAAAATTCTCATATTTTATCGTCAGTAGAGATAAGATTAGTAGACATAACAGCTCATGAAAATCCAGTATCTCAAAATATTACAATACATACAACATGTCCTATATTCTATAAAGAAAGGATTTACTATTCAGAAATGTCCAACTTCTGAAAAGTATGCTAATTTCTGCACTCAATACTTGGTTGATCCTTTAGCAAAAATTTGTGCATCAGTGCGGCAGGGCATGGAGCCAATATTCAAGACCAGATTGCTTTGATAACAGCCTTCAGCTCATTTCTATTATTGGGTCAGTTGTTTCTCATCTTCCTCTTGACAATGTACATTAGAGATTAGGGGGGTGGAGGGGGTATTGATTCAATTATGAATCACAATTCTTTTATGTGGCAATTCATGTTTCGCCACAATGAATTCCAAAAAAAAAAAAAATGTTCTTTGAATGATAGGTCATGACCAATCAGCCTTAGATATAAATTATTATAGCTTTTGAGTGGTGTGACAGAAAGCATTTGTATGGCATTACATTATCAAAGTTTGCATATGTTAAAAAGCCAAATATCAGCCTTTTTCCCAAACTTTGAGCAAATTAGTCTGGAAACCCACTCATTACACATGCTTAACATTTGGAACAGAAATTTGGAAAGTTAGCTAGTTAGCCTAATCTGCCTGTCTTTGGACTGTGGGAGGAAACCAGACCACCAAAAAGAAACCCCCCCAAGCACAGAGAACATGCACACAGACCAAAGGCCGAAATCGACCCCAGAACCTGTGCCGCCTTCACTAGCGACTCCCATCCCTAATACCCATAGATTCTCTGTGGGGTTCATGTCAGGCAGGTTGGCTTTCCAAGCAAGCAATAATTGTCAGCAAACCAACAAAGTGGTAGTTTTGGCACAGTAGGCAGATGCTAATTCCTGGTGGGAGATTAAATCATCTTGTACATAAATGCCTTTCAGCAGCCAGAGGCATGGAGTGCTCTAAAATCTTCACGTGAGTGTGTTGACTTTGGACTTGATAAACACAGTGGTCCAACACCAGCAGATGACATGGCGCTTGGATTATATGCCTCACTACTCTTTCTCCAGACTCTGGGACCTTGACTTCCAAATGAAATGCAAAAATTACTTTCATGTAAAAAGAGGACAAGACGAATGAGCAATGGTCAAGTTCTTTTTCTCCTTAGCCCAAGGAAATTGTTCCTGATACGTCCTCTAGTTCAGGAGTGCTTTGATGTTAGGAATGCAACAGTTGTATCCAATTTTCTGAAGATGTCTGTGCATGATGGCTATGAAGCTCTCTCAATTTCAGGGATTAGCTTTGTTTGACAATCTGTGGTGATCCAGGTTGCTTGTGCACCTTTTCCTACTACATTTTCCCAAAAAAATTTCCATTAATATTTTTCAGTGATGACGTCCTGTGGCTTCTCATGGAGGGTATCAGCTTCTCGTGCAGAGTATCAGTGTTCGTCTTCTAGACAACTGTCAAGTCAGCAGTCTTCATAATTGTGGTTATGTATACTGGACTAGACAGAGATTTACAATATTTATACTGTATGAATAGTAATTTATTTTAACTTAAAATTAAATATTTGAATATACTGAGATTGTGGAATTTAGATTTTCATGAGCTATACAATAAGCCATAATCATTGAAATGAAACCAAAAATCACTTAAAATATTATATTAATGTATAATGTACATTTATGTAATGTTACATTTTTTTAAATTACATTATGAAAAAAATGGCCTTTCCATGATATAAAAATTTTTGAGAGGCACTATACTTCCCCAACAGGGATTTTACACTGATAGTAGTAGACAAGTCCATAACCAGTATCAGAACCAGTTCTAGTCCATGACCAGTCAACCAGTATCAGAATATACAGTATAAACTGACAGAGAAAGCACTTCTGTAAGTCATTCTATATAAGGGCAGTTTAGCCACATAAATATTTAAAGATTACAGGTAAGTAAAATACTGGATGTTTCTTACCCCTAACACACCAAACCTTTCGCAGAAGTTCCAACCACATAGAAAATCAATCTCAAAGTTATGGTTGAGGATAACAATTGCATTTTCTTTGCCATAGAAGGGGTAGGAATCAGGATCAGTATACAGTGTACATTCCGTCCCCGACCACCATTCCAGTAGTGCCACCATCTCTGAGCAAAAACAGGAGTGGGAAAGGTAATGTTATCCAGTAAAGTCATAGGTCTAATTCAAATACAATTATGGAAAACACTGCCATCAAAACAAACAAACAGTATTAATGATTGTGTGTATGTATGTGTGTGTGTATTACACACACACACACACACACACAGTGGCTTGCAAAAGTATTCGGCCCCCTTGAACTTTTCCACATTTTGTCACATTACAGCCACAAA
>JAQMYG010000013.1:7710139-7721616 GCA_030014215.1 Clariallabes teugelsi
ACACACACACACACACACACACACACACACACACACACACACACACACACACACACACACACACACACACATACATTTTGAATTTTTAACATTTTGAAAAGTTTATAGGGGTCATTTATTGCTTCTGGTTCTTATTTGGTTCTGTCCTTAACTGGGTAAAATGTTTTTGTTGCCATTGTTTTTTTTAGGGGTTGACTGGTCCCACAGGAGATGTAGGCCCAGGTGGCCCACCTGGACAGAAGGTAATTTACAAATAAAATTCTTATCTTTCTTTTTGATAGTTAAAGACATTGATGTGGAGAGCAGTTTCCTGCAATAAGCCATAATAATTTTCCTGTCCTCTTAAACGTATTTACCTTATATTTCATCTTAAACAAATACAATATCATTTTATCATCATAATATCATCAGTTCAATAGCTGAATAATTAAAAAAAATAATATTTTTTTTATTCAGTTAATTAGCATTTGTGTAACATGACAAATCCCCCCAAAATAAATAGGGGTATTTAAAAAACAATAAAACAATCTTTAATAAAAAGACTGAAAGTCTTTTAATGAACAGCTTTTCCCTGTTATAATGTAATAATGGGCCAGTGACTAGGGATCATTATAATAATTAATGATCCCTAGTCCCTAGCTGACAAAGTTGAAAAAGATATGCAAGCACACAATAACAGTTTTTGCCACCAAAAGATGTAAACAGATGTAAACAATCTTTAATCATAGTAAAATTCACATAGGACAGCAAATGTCTGAAAACCAATTTGGGTGTAAAATCTGACAAAAATACTTGCTCTATAAGTTTACACAATTGATACTTATGTTGTAATGAAGCTCTGTACATGCTGAATTAATTTTGTGGTTGATCAATTTTTACCTTTTTTCAATCAACTATTTTTACACACTTTCAGTCTGCATACACATTAATATTAGGTTTTTGGTTCTGCTCAAATACTGCAATTCATACCAATTTTACAATAAAAATGTTTCTTTGCCTGCATTGTGTTTGTTTCATACCTTTATAGTACCAAAAATCATTTTGTGTGTCTTATTTTAAGATTATATAATGTTATATATAAAACATTTAGATGGCCAAATGATGGTTTAAAATAAGCTGGCTACATCTTTAAAGTGGTTTTATGTACCTCCCATACAAACAGTAATACTGCAATTGGTGTCTGTTTTGTTAGCTGTCTTTTTAGACACATTGACTCAATCCATTGCTGCTTATTGGTAACCTATTGTTATCAAAGAGATTTTTCTTTACCTTTGCATTTATATATTTGTGGTATGATTCAGGGAGAGCCAGGGAAACCTGGGCCTCGAGGAGGAGCTGTAAGTAAAAATGACTATAAAATAGAATAAAATTCCTGTCAATATTTCATACTGTCTCATACTCTCATGCTTAATGTTTAGATGCAAGTATTATCAAGCTTTAATAATAAAAAAGTCTGTTTTCTTATAACATTTGTACCTTTATTCATTTTAAACTAGTAACAGTTTACATATCTTACAGAATACATATATGAAAAACTAACTAAGCTTCCTTCATTCTAGGGTATTGGGCCTGATGGACCCCTGGTAGGTCTTTCTCTCTTTCTGTCTCAATTATTGTGAACTCTGTTGCCAAGGACTACTAATTGGTTTTACACAATTAATGTACCCAACAGCTTGTATTTTTTATTTGTGCAGGGACCACCAGGACCTGGTGGACTTCCAGGCATTCTTGGTAAATTTGGCCCTCCTGTGAGTAACTTGAATACACTAAACTAGATTCGGTCTTACTCACATTGGCATTCTTTAAGAGCAAATGTAGATCTTGCTGCTTTTTTTTTTTTTTTTTTAATTATAGGGGGCCATGGGTGTCAGAGGGCCACAAGGACCTCGTGGACCACAAGGACCACGTGTAAGAATCTTTTTTTCACCAAAGACATACCATAAGCTCAGAACTGTACACTCTATATGTTGCAACAGGAAGGGGCCATCCCCAAACTGTTCACACAAAGTTGGGAGCATGAAATTGTCCAAAATGTCTTGGTATGCTAAAGCATAAAAGGTTTATTTCACTGGAAGTAAGGGCCGAGCCCAGTGGCTAAAAAACAACCCCACACCAGTTCCAACATGACTTGGCACCAGAGCACAAAGCAAGGTCCATAAATACATGGTTTGATAAGTTTGGTGTGGAAGAACTTGACTGGCCTGCACAGAGTCCTGACCTCGAGCCGATAGAACATCTTTGGGATGAATTAGAGCAGAAACTATGAGCCAGACTTTCTCATAAAACAGCAGTGTCTGACCTCACAAATGCGCTTCTGGAAAATTGTCAAAAATTCCCATAAACATCCTTAACCTTATGGAAAGCCTTCCCAGAAGAGTTGAAACGGTTATAGCTGCAAAGAGTGGGCCAACATCATATTAGACTCTATAGATTAAGAACTGGATGTTACTTAAGTTCATATGCATGTGAAAGCAGGCCAGCAAATATGGCAATATACTGTAGTGTATGATAGAAAGTTGGTTTTGTCAGAGTGCAGAGTCAGTCATGAGTAATAGCAGACATACAAACAAAATTATATATAAAAATATTGTCTGGACAAAGTAACTATGAGTGTTTTGAGTTACTAAATGTTAAAATGCCATTTAAGGTGTTCTTTATGTGTACATGAGCCTTTATGTCCATGAGCCCTTATGTCAATCCATTAATAAAACAAAACACCAAATAGGCCTGCTCTATATGTTGAAACGTGTAAATCTAAATTAATCTGTTTGAGTGGATTCACTATTTTTGTAGGTAAATAAATTTTATGTACACAGCGTGGCTATAAACTGATGAGCCATAACATTAACATCGCATCCTGGTGAATTGAATAACATTGATTATCAGTTATATAAACTGGTAAACAGGTGACAGGCTCATGGACTCTAAACAGGCTCATAAGCAGTAAACAGTTGACATGTTCATGCACATAAAAAGCTTATCTAAGCCTGTGGGGACCAAAGGCTAGCTCATCTTGTGCTATCTCACAAAATGAAATTGTGAGATTGAAAAATGACAATTTTGACAACACGATATAAAGGTATCAGTACACTCAATCCATAATAGTCTGCCGCATATGGGGGTTACCAGGCAAAAAGTTCAAGGTTGCCGACTTACAAATTCTCAAGACCACCACACAGCCCACAGCACTCAAAAAATCCACTGCTAATGTCAGGGTGCCAAACACATGCCACAGCACATTCCAGAGGTTTTGCATACAGTATATTAAAAAGAGGGAATACAATTGCCTATTAAATAATTGGACAAATTTAATTTCCAATAGAGGTTGCATGCATATTTGTTCTGATATGTTTGAAAAATATCTGTAGTCACACATAAATAACATTTAAAATTTAAACATTAAATTAAAATTATTTAAATTTAACATCTTAAATAGTCCTCTTTGGTTTTAGGGTGCTGCAGGTATACTGGGTGGGGCAACGGAACTGGTAAGTATGTTAATAATAATTCCTACTGTATACAACTTTTTCCAAGTGGTTTTTGATGTGTGCCTCTAAATTATTTTATGTGCCCTTTCTAGTGCCCCAATGCATGTTCGCCTGGCACACCTGGCTACCCTGGACAACCAGGCATGAAGGTGAGCAATCAACAAGAGACAAACATACAATTTTAAAGAACAATATATATTTTTTGACACAGTATCTATTTTTTTATATTAAGTTCATACTGTATATAAACATGTTAAGTGATGACTACTGAGTGTAATCACGATGTAATGTATTTAATAGGGCCACAAAGGTGCAAAGGGAGAGGTTGGAGAACCTGGTAAACAGGGACACATGGTAAGAACATGTCTAGTCTATCTTTGTGGTCTTGTATCTAATGGTATGCACAATCAGTACATGGCAAATTAGAATACACATTAAGTAAGTATGTATGCCGATCTATAATGCCGATCTTAATGCTAAGTTTAATTGGAGTTGTGCTATTAATTTTTTTAATATGTTCAACATTGCTATTTGCAATTGCAATACTATACATCCAGTTATTAATTGCAGAATGTTTAAATAATGTCTTGGACTGGTCTTTTATTTATGCTTTTCATAGTTTGGGCTTTTTCATTGCTCTCCAAAACCTTGCCCTTCTCTATTTAAATATACACAATCATGTTTGAATAAATAAATTTTAGTAGCTAATTTTATCTCAGCATGTATTCCGCTTGTAATTTTTTTGAAGAAGGCATTTTGTGAGGTGCATCTTCCTATTATTCCCCAGTGTATATACAGACCACAGAACAAGTTGCTTGTAAAGGAAATTTATCTTCAGATATTTGAAACAGCTATTTTATTGTTCTTCTTTGTCATTCATTTTTGCAGTGTACTGGCAGAGATCTATAATTTTTCTAGATAAATAATTTCAGTGTCAGTGTCATGCTTCACTTTTTATGTTACATAGAATTTTCGGCATGCCTTCTAGTGCATCAAAGCCTTTTCATACCTCTGTTTTGCAATTGTGCATCATTTAGAGACTGCTACCATTTTAAATGAGACATTTTTTTTCCACCAGGGAGAAGTGGGAGACCAGGGTGTCCCTGGAGAGGTTGGAACAAATGGCCCAACAGTGAGTGCATAAAACTTTCCAATGCATCTAAAGCATTTATTCAGACTGTTTCTGATCACAATCTTGTCTTTGTCTTATCAGGGTCCACAGGGAATTCAAGGTGCTACAGGAATTATGGGTCCTAAAGGGGAGATGGTAAAGTAAAAATTTACAAGATTTAGTTTGAATTATGCATCAGCCAACCGTTTGTCTACTGTTTACACTGAAAAAAAAAAAAAAAAAACATTGAAATCCCATCTAAATTGTTGGCCAAGGCATGTTAAGTGGGAGTGGTGAATATGGCAGCTGAACTTGAACTTGGCAGTTGAATAAAAACTGGCATCTACTGGCTGACAACAGGAATGCCTATGATATCGACAGCATGCATATTTGCACGTTCATAAGCAATTGATATGGAAAATACCTAGACCAAATTGATATGCACATTTTTTTAGCTTTTCTCCCCTCAGGCATGCAATTTTAATATTAGTTGCCTACTAGGCAAGCTTAACCTTGTCACACATATATTGTTACATTTATTTTAGGTGATATCTGTAGAATTGTATAATGACTAAACTATCTCTTAAAATCCGTCCAATTGTTTTCCAGGGACCTCGGGGCAATGATGGGGATCCAGGTCCTCAGGGGGTTGAAGGTGCCACTGTAAGTGTTTTAGGGTTAAAATTGAGCATGAACACAGACATATGTGAAAGTTAGTGCTCTTTCTTTAAATAATTCATTTTAAATAATAAAAATAATCTGATCATAGTGGGTTTTAGTATTAACCAAATACAACCTCAGCCAAAAAGCAACTTTTTTCACTGTTCCAATGAACAAAAATCAACCCAAAAAGAAAAAATCACTTGCTACTCTCCTGTGTTTAAAAATACGACAAAGGTCTAAATGTATGTACCGCACTTGTTCTTTTTTCGTGTGCTAACACTAATGTGTTTTTGCAGGGTGACCGTGGCCAGAGGGGGTTAATGGGAGAGTCTGGCCCTGAGGGAAAACAAGTATGTGTGAGAACTATAACTTGATCCCTGGTGAACAAATCCCAGGCACTCAGGATGAGCAGATTATGTATTCACACTGTTAAACTTTTATTGAGCTGGTGAGCAAGCAAGTTTAGCAGGCTAGCACCACATGTCTTTGTAACTAAAGTATGTGCGATGCATTCTGTGAACACTAAAACTACACTGCACACATTTGATTACTTTTTTACAATGCATACTACATTACCTGTGCAATGTAATATATCTAATCAATACATAAACAATGTGGTATACATGTAAAAATAATAATAATAATACAATGTGTTTAGAGTAATAATTTTTGTTTTCTTTTACAATGCATCTAAAACTTTCCATAATGTAACAAAAAAAAAAATAGCATAACAAAGTTGATGCTTACTTAGAAAAGAATAATGACTACACCTGTCACAGACAGATAAATGCTATTCTTCAAAAAACTGAAATGACTGTTGTGTACAATTCTTTATATGTGCCACATCCTGAATCCTAAATTAGTGGATTTATTTATTTATTTTTAATTATTATTATTTTTATTTAATCTAAACAACCCCACACCAATTTGATTGATATTTCCTGGAGTGCATAATGAAAAAGTATTATTTGTGACATTTTATAAAAATAGGGATATCTGTTTTTGCAAAAGAACTCTTCTTCTTACATTGAAAATAAAGCAAATACAAACTGCAATGTCAAATGTTTGACTGAATGTTTAATTAAGGGGAAATATTATATTTTACCTGATTGTACTATAGGAAGAAAATAAGTATCCAGGTGTTGCTGGAATTAAACTCATGTTAAAGAGAATCTCTATTTTCAGGGACCCCAGGGACAAAGAGGCATCACTGGTCTTCCAGGACCAAAGGGTGAGAGTGTAAGTACAGAGAATAAACTTAAATTGCTTTGTCTTTGTGTCCTACTACTGAAGAGAAAATGGGGAGAAGACATACATTTTTCTTATTAATTTCTACAATAAGTCATCTCAGGTTCATTAATGTTTATTAAGCCTACAGCGATCCATAGGATTTATGGACTTACATTACATTATATGTCTCTATGTAAACATATAACCCTTAAAGCCATATGTGCCCATCCCAACAGCCTCCACTTCTCTTAAAAGACATTATACTATTACGAGCATCACCTTATGTGCTTCGTTTTTTCCTTGACATGCCCACCTATATGTAATAGGGTAAATCTGGACTAATCAGACCGCCTGAACATTTCCCTTTTTTCCAAAGCCCAGATTTTATGCTTCCTAGTAAATTAAAGCCTTGTTTTCCTATTGGCTTCATTAATATTTGGCTTACTGTACTTCTGGCTGCACACATGTTTAATCTCAATCCTATGATATATCCTCAGTGACTGAGCTAGGGGTTGGCATCGGGACAGAATTGGAGCTTGGCACAGGGATTGAACTTAATGTCTTATTTATTGCTAGGTTAATTAAAATGTGCAGTGTGAGTTTTAAGGGCATGCACCTTATGGTGATCTGAGACCTTACCTAGCTCTGCTGCATTGCTCACTCAGTAGCACCAGTGGGTACACCTTGTGGGATCTTTATCTCTCTATCTCTCTCTCTCCCCTCTTTCTTTCACATACTTCATACCAGTTCAGACTTGCTGCCAAAATAAAATGCAGCTACCTGCAAAGTTGTTTGTCTTGTGCGTACACTACTGCCGGCCTTCATTTTAGAGAGGGTGGGTTGTTCGGGAAACAAATTTGCCTTAAAGTGCCTCAGTGTCTATGCAATTTTATAACGCATTGGCTAAATGTTATCCACATAACTCAAATACGTAGATCAATATATGATCATGATATTGATAGGGTCCTATAGGCATCTTGAGAGGGAAAATGCAAAAGTCACCTACCTACCTACCTACCTACCTACTGTACCTACCTATCTACCTACCTACTGTACCTTTCATTGCATTGAGTAAAGTTAACTAGGCACGTAGCACTGTGAATGTTTCCTATGATATGTACAAAACCATATGTCATATGATTCCTATTAAATGCCTATAGCAACAGAAATATCCACCACATCACTGTATGTGTGTTCTTCAATAATATTTTAATATTTGACAAAGTTTGTTTCAATTAATGTTTACAATTAAAGTGTCAAGAAGAAAAATAATGTGCTAACCACCCCACCTACAAAAAAAGAAACTAATTTGTAGATTTGTATTATTTTAAAAATTAGGCCATAGACATTCATTTTGATTGTGACCTGAATGTTTTTGATGATTAAATTGTAATGTGTACTTGGAACATGATATAGGAAAAACAGGTCTGGGAGCTATTAGCACACCACCCTATTGTTGAATTTTTTCCTGTAACATCCCTAGTGGATTACAAATATATTCAAATATTCTATAGTACATTACAAAAATATTATTAAAAAATGCTTTTACATTACTTTAAACATATTTCAAAATAATTATATTACAGTGAAACCTCGGATTGTGAGTAACGCGGTTTGCGAGTGTTTGGCAAGACGAGCAAAGATTTTTAATAAATTTTGACTTGGAAAACGAACAAGTCTTGGTTTACGAGTACCGAGTATCATGTATCATGCATGCGCTTCTCTGCTCTCTGCTTCACACACACACACACACACACACACACGTACTAAAAGTGAGAGAGAGAGAGTGTGAACCGGCATGGTGTTAAATTACGCGTGTGCACACACATAACGACAGTTTATTTTTGTCAAATATTTTAACAAATATGTTCGATATAATTATTGTAGCAATGTGCAGAAAGCACACAAAACACAAATGTTTATATACGGTAGTCTCAGTATATTCTCAGTTAAATTTGACTATATTTATTCATGCATATATTTAGTGCACTATGCTCTCTAGCACGTGCTCAAACTATTTTTTGCAAGCTTAATGTGTGTTGTAACTCTTCCATGCGCTCAATATCATAAAGCTACGCTTGCTCGAACTGCAGCGTTAGAACTCTTCCACAATTCCAGCCAACAAGAGACTAGAGTAGGGGCAACACCAACCAATCAAAAACTGGAGGCGGGCTCCGCTGTTTTTCACTTCTAGTTTGAAGCTGCATCATTATGTGTGTTAGTTCATATTGTTATTATTTTATTTTCCTCGGCATAACGTAAATTTCATGTTTTTTGTTAGGTAGTTTTTGTTAGGCCTATTATCAGAGACTCATAACAGCTAGAATTAACACACCAGGTTTAAACTAATACAGTGTATTTGTCACGTATGTTGGTCTTGTGTGTGCGTGGCATAACTGCAGAGGCGAGCTGACGGTTCAATAATGACTTTTATTTATTTCAAACACAAAACAAAAGTAAAGCTCTTTACTTTGAGCACTTATGAGTCTTTAATCTAATAGCTCTCAAAAAACACAACCAATATCACAACCCATAAATATAACAACTGCAACAAAAGCTAGACGCCTGACTGAACTTCAGTCAGGCTATTTATAAGGATTAACTTAATTACGTGTCTCGCTTCAGGTGAGTGCTTACCTCACCTGACCAAGGTGCAGTCTGGGACTTGAAGTTTCCCTTCTCCACACTAAGATACAAGAAACATAACTAAAACACAAAATAAGTCTTTGGGCGCTTTGGCGCCCTCTAGGGGCTAACCCTTACAGTATTCCAATACTAATGTCTGTCAACTGTATATATTTTTGTGAGACAACCTGAAGTTTTTTTGAAGCCTATAGAAACTATAGTACTGTTTTTTATTGTTATATATTTTTTTGTAACCTTGTGCAAATTAAATCTGTTGAACTCAAGAATAAGATTTTCCTTGTTATTTCTGATGTGTTTTTCAAAAATATGTTATAGTATAGAAAATGCATTCAACATTTGTAAAAGGTCCTAAAACCCTTTAATGTACCGATTATTTACAGCAACAAAAGGGACAGTTGGCTCAGTTGGCTAAGGTGCTAGGTTGTTGATTTGTTTGACCCCTGCTGTTGGTGGTTACCTGTCCCAAGCCGGGATAAAAAAAAAATAAAAAATTAGGGGGTTGTGTCAGGAAGGGCATCATGTGCAAAATTGTGTTCGGATAGGATTGTCTTACTTGTGTATTTGTAACACAGTAAATTTTGCTGTAATGTACTTATAATACATTAAATATCTACTTCAATTTAATTAATTAATAGTTTCATTTATGTACATAGGTACATAAACAGCCATATACTCTAAGTATACATACAGTTGCACATAAAAGTAAACTTAAAATTGTGCTTTTGTATAATTTAATTACAACTTAAGTACAAAGTACAAATTTAGTTGTTCCAAAATAGCAAACTTTAAGTATACGAGTTATTAGTCTAGAGCAAGTACACTTAAGTATGCTTTGGCATGCTAGAATTTAATATACTTGGCATATTTTTTTTCACTTTGGCAGCATTTACTAGGACCATTTAGAACACCATTGATAGATCAATTCACTTCCTTCTAAACCAGCATGTACTTATATGTACTCAATCTTTAGTACAATTATATTATTTCAAACACCATGTCATGCACATTATTTTGTTTCTATTTTCAGGGTTTACCTGGTGTAGATGGCCGTGATGGAATTCCTGGATTACCTGGAGTTAAGGTATAGTAATAGCCATAGTTTTAACTATATAATATAGAAATATGCTTGTGAAATATGACAAAATAGCTTGGCAGATTCCATTATGGTACTTGTCTTTGTCATCTAAAATAACTGCATTTCATACAGGGCAGCCCTGGGAAACCTGGAAACCCTGGAGAAGTTGGACTTCAAGGACTGTCTGTAAGTTTCATACCCCTGCCTTTTGTTTTTAAAGGTCACATATATTTCTTTTAATACAAGTTTGTAACTCTCAGAGGTTTTCAAAATGTGTCTGTTAATGTACCAGCTGAAATACATCTCAGATCATATTTGCTTGATTTCACTATTTTTCCAAACACTCTGTTTCAAGAGCATTGATGGCCTTGATGACAAAGACATCCTCAGTATTTATTGATATAAAAGTTTAAACACAACAAAGAGCTAAAGATTGCTGAGTGACCCTTTAGAAATTAGCTGCAAAGTCCATCTTTCAGCACACTACATATGTCAGCAAAGCATAGCTTTGCTAATTAAACTTCATAACATTTGTGTGACTTACTTAAACAAATCAGTTTGTTTTATGTTAAAATCAACAGTTCAAATCTCTTTATATGCAATGCTTTTTTTAATTTTATTTTTTATTTATTTTGATAAATTTTGTCAATCTAGTCGTGTCCAATTCCCTCCCGTCACTAGGGGGCTCCTACATTAAGGCTACTTTACTATCACTCAGCCGGGAGGGCCGAAGACTATCACGTGTTTTCTCCGAACCGCGTGACGCCAGCCGACTGCATCTTTTCGAAGTGCTCGCTCACGCACCGTTGGGGGCGTCGTAACACACTCGAGGCCAGCGCTATCCCTCCTTCCACGTGCGCGAGCTCGCAGACGCCCCGAATGGCGTAGAGCCGTGCAATTAATGTGGGAGTACTAATACCTCTCATCCCTCCCCGCTGAGAGAGCTCGGCCAATTTAGCTCTCTCGAGGCCTCCGGCGATCTCCGGAACCAGCGATCTCCAGATGATAGGGCGAGCACTTTATCACTGCGCCACTCGGAGGCCCTCTTTATATGCAAAAAAAAAAAAATGAGTTATCTGTTTTCCTCTCTGTATAGCTTTTACATGGCAATGAACATATGGTGATTTTTTATTTAAATTCCGTGTTTGGTTCATTCTGCCCCCTATCTTGTCTATCTATCTTTGTACTGATGTACAAACCGGATTCCAAAAAAGTTGGGACACTAAACAAATTGTGAATAAAAACTGAATGCAATGATGTGGAG
>JAQMYG010000013.1:7872330-7883052 GCA_030014215.1 Clariallabes teugelsi
CTTTGCCGCATCGATGCTGAATCGTTCATGCCCCGCATCGCGATGCATCGCCGAATCGATTATTGTTGACACCCCTATGAAACATACAACTGTATGTCATTAGCATAACAGTAGAAGGTAATACCATGTTTATGAATCATTATTTACATCTACAGTAAAAACTGATAACAACAAGACCTTAGCCAGGAGAGGGTCTTCCATTATCTCCTACAACATTTTCTAAACAATTAAGTAGAATAGTTGACCAATTGTGTCAAAAGCTGCATTAATACCAAGTAACAGAAGCAAGGAGGCACAATTCTGATCAATGGCCAGTAGTACGTTAATTTAGACCATTTAAATGATACAATCCAGGTTTCTTGGTCAGGAGTTCAATAACCATTAGTTTAAAAGATTACATATCCATATAGAGTACATATCTAGTGCTGCGGAAAGAATTGGTAAAATCAATGACAATTTTAATAAAAAAGAAAAATTCTAAATTAGTCTCTTGAAGGGGTAAAATATTGTAATTGCTGATCTGATATAGTTATACTGCAATGACTTTATGAGTACTGTCAAAAACTCTTTGCTACAGTACTACTTGCCTTTGGTGAACATGTTTCTGTGGTAGTCTTATTCATTGTTAATCTACAATGTTAAATAAGAATTTTGATTTGTTTTTATCGTCTATAAGGATGGAGAGAGATATTGATCATGTAAGTTAGGTAGCATGGCAAAACACATTATTATTAAAAATATTAACCAAAATGGGATAATGATCTTAGATTACATCAGATAGTGGAAATGTGATTATATTTTCTAAATTTAATTTGAGAATAACATCAAAAGTGTGACCAGGATTGTGATTCAGCCCTATTGTATACTGGTAACCCCCCTGAAAATAAACATAAAGGCCATTCCCTGAGGGTCTTCTAGATTCACAAAACGAATATCAAAGTTTGTAACAATTAATGTTTTGTCTAAGGAAATGACAAGTTTTGAGATGAAATCCAAAGACACAAAGAAATCATTAGGTTCTCTAAATAAAATCTTCTGGATATGTATGTTAGTGGAAAGATCTTCAAACATGTTAAATTTGCTTCCATAAGTTATTGTTATAAATAACAGCAACACTCTCTCCTGCCAGTTAGACAAGGCTGATATATGTAACTGTATCCAGGAGGAGCAGCTTCATTTAATGCTAGATACTCATAGAATAATGCTAGTTTAAACAAAATAAGTTAAACTCCTGATCAGTAATAGTTTCAAGCTTAGACCACACATAATTGCATGGGGATGTCATCTTCAAAAAGAAAATGCAAAATGCAAAAGGACACTCTCAAAGCATACCAAACCATCAGCTCGCAATGTAACACTAATTGTAAAGCAATTAAGGCCAATCAAACACTTTAAAAAATTATCACGTATTTCAAGCTCAGATAACAACCACAGCAGCTACAGCGTATTAGGTGTTTGCTCCATATAGCTCCAAAACGGCAAAATCCTGTTTTTCTTATATAAAGTTCAACACTGAAATTGGTAAATCCTACAAATACCTCTGTTTTTAAAAATACCCATGTACAGGCATGAAAAAGTAAATGCCCCAAAACCTAATAACTGGTTGCACCACTTTTGGAGGCAACAAATGCAATCAAGTGTTTGTGATAACTGTCAATAAGTCTTTTATATTGCTGTGCAGACATTTTGGCCTATTTGGGAATAATGGCTCTAACTGTGGTTTGATAGAGTCGTAATGCCTTAGAAATGGCTTGGTAACCCCTTCCAGACTCATAGATGTCAATTACTTTGTTTCTACTATATCAATTACTTTCTCATCTGTTCTTGAATTTATTTAGATACTTGTATTTTTAGATCATTTAGCATGCTTTACTTTGTCAGACAGGTTCTATTTACATAAGTTCTTGTTTACACAAGTCTGACAGTTGTCAGGCATGGCTTAAACTCAGCTTACAAAAAAAATCACAATTCATTGATATTTAGCAAGGCGGCAATTACTTTTTCACATCGGGACAGGTAGATTTGGGCATATTTTTTCCCATAATAATCATTAAAAATGCATTTTGTATTTACTCAAGTTATCTTTGTGTAATATTTAAATTTGTTTGATGATCTGAATCATTTAACATGTGGACCAGGCCTCAACAAGGTTTAAGATTTTAGATCAATAATAGTTAACAATCCTAGCATCAGGTCAAAGATGCTTGCTATGCATTTAGTATAATCTACTTTTATGTTGATTAGGTTACTAAAACAACCTTTAAGTGGTTCTATACTTTTGTTTAGCTCAAAAAATCTTTGAAAACCTATGCTTGACTAAGATCCTAAAATTACCTGGATGTCTGTCCTTCACTCCCCATAATAGTTAACAATCCTAGCATCAGGTCAAAGATGCTTGCTATGCATTTAGTATAATCTACTTTTATGTTGATTAGGTTACTAAAACAACCTTTAAGTGGTTCTATACTTTTGTTTAGCTCAAAAAATCTTTGAAAACCTATGCTTGACTAAGATCCTAAAATTACCTGGATGTCTGTCCTTCACTCCCCATATAAACTACTGCTACCCCTAATAGCCTAGCTAATTTTACATTATTTAACATAAGCTTGCCATAACCAGAGCTCAAAGTGTTCTCAGCTGGTGCTTTATTGAGAATAGTAATCCTGTAAGACACATGAAGTAGAGTGGAGTAGTGCTTCTGTGAGTGAGCCTAGGCCAAAGGCATCCAGACTTTCTCCAACAGAAAGAACACTAATCTCATTCGCCCTAACCCTCTCTGGATGCATTCCTCTGAAGCTATTTACTATTCTACAGATTGCTAATTAATATACTATTATAAATAATAGATAAATGTGTTACTTAAGATGTAAGTAGAATGACTAAACATTCTGCACTATACAAACTAAACAAATTAAATGTTTGCCATAATCACTGTGAAACATACCTTGGTCAAGGATGTGTTGATATTATTATTGATGTTATTCCAGATTGGTCCGGTGTGTATGGCTTCTGCTTGCTGTTTTTAGACCAAATATTCTTCTAATAATGAAAAGGCTGCAAAAGGGAAACGTGAAAAATGCAACGAAATAAAATGAAAGCACACAATTGTTAATTAAACTCGAGAAACAGCATAGTTTAAATGCCAACAGAAAAAAGAAATTCGGAAAAACAATTTGGAAACAGATGAAAATAAGAGAATAATTGTGCAAACTAGAAATCACAAATATTAGCTGAATTTCATATGTTGCCAGGACTTTCCTGCAGCTGCCATCAATTGATGCTTGTTTTTGGATCTTTCAAAACAATTCTCCATGCATTGAGGCCAGTGATAATTCAGCCAATAAAGAACAATTACTTTCTTTGACTTGGGTTGCTTGTTTAAACTGTGAGTAAAATTTAACTCAGCTTTTCAAAAATCTTAGTAAATTAATAATTTAGCAAGGGAGCAATTACTTGTTCACACAGGGACAGGTAGATTTGAACTGATTTTTTTCCTTGATTAAATTGTATGATTTTGGCCATTATCCATCTGTACTGTGAAAGGCATCATTTATCTGAATATAGATCTATATCTCAGAATATAGATCTATACACCTTAGAATACTGCTACCTCTATTAGCAGTCACATAATCAATAAAAACCAGTAACCCAGTTCCATTGACAACTATATACACCCACATCAATAATCTGCTTCAAACATAAGCCCTTCTTAATAATTAATGAACTAATACTGATTTTGCTTTTTATGTTTGAATTATCTTGGGCTAAAAAATATGTCTTAGTTGTGTATAAAAAATTGGGCAAATTTTAAAGTGTGTTCATGCATTGTCTGGGCAAAAAAGGCCTTGTGTGCCTTGAGAGGCGCCAATGATCAAGGTCAAAGGTCAGAAATGTTTACGCTATGTTTTACCTTTACACCTGGAAGCCCTGGAGTGCCTTTTTCACCCTGGTAAAAAAATAAAAATAAAATGAAAAAATAAGTTAACATTTGTAAGTACAGTTTTAAGCACATTTGTAGCGAGTTTTGTGTTGGGTCTTTATGTATTTTGTAATGTAATGTTTCCATTTTATTGTTAAAGCATATGTAATGTTTTTGAACTTTTCCCATCATGACGCCTATAACTAGCTGACATTATACTCAACATTTCATATGGAAGTGTTTTGTCATGTTGATTTGAGAACAATATCAGTACAATTGTTACTAAAAGCAAACTATCTTCTATGGACACTCACCAAGTCTCCCTTTTCCCCTTTATCACCCTTCTCTCCTGCTTCACTCTGATGTGACAGAAAAAATTATTTTATTTACATTTTAAATTATCTTTATTAACATTCTTTGTTATGAAAAATCTCCTTACAATTTTTATCCCATTTTTTTTCATTAAATTGATTAACACATACATCAATGAGAAGCAAATACTTTTCAGAACAATTTAAGAAAGAAACATCTTCCACAACAATTCTATTTTCAGTAGATAACTAATTTAAAATGTGCATGTTGCAGCACATGCTTAAATACTGGAGTAATCAGCGTGGAATTAGAGACAGGTGGGCAGACGGGGCGGTGCACTTAATGGGCATGAGGCGAGACTGGGACACGTGGAATGTGGGATTGATCCGCTGCATAGTTAAGGGGAGCAAGAGATTAATGGCGCAGGGATTGACTATCTTAGTGATGGTGAAGGGGCCGAGGTAGTGGGGGGAAAATTTGCGGCAGGTGGTCTTTAGGGGGATGTCTCTGGCGGCATGACTCTCTGCCCCACCCTGCCTGAGAGCGTCTGCGGTCGGCCTGTCTCCTGTACCTTCTGCAGACCCGTAATAGTGCTCTCCATGCTTGCATAGAGCTGTAGCCTCGGATGTGGTGGACGTGGTGTCGCACTTCTCTGGTTTCATAAACAGGCTATTCTCTAGGAGCCTCTGTAGCACCTGCCGAACGTGGTGTTGATGCTCCTCCAGGTCCCGAGAAAAGATCAGGATGTCATCCAGGTAGACAAACACTGAAAAATTGAGAAAGTCTCCGAGTACGTCGTTTATGAGGTTATGGAAGACAGCGAGGGCATTAGTAAGGCCAAACGGAACCACTTCGTATTCATAGTGCCCTGTAGGGGTGTTGAAGACCGTCTTCCACTCGTCACCCTCTCGAATGCGGACGAGATGGTACGCATTGCACAGATCGAGCTTGGTAAAAATCTTGGCTCCTTGGAGAAGTTCGAAGGCAGTAGATATTATCGGGTGGGGGTACCGGTTCTTCACGGTGATCTTGTTCAGGCCCCTATAATCTATGCAGGGACAAAAGGAACCATCTTTCTTGCCCGGGAAGAAGAACCCGGCCCCCGCCAGAGAGGAGGAACAATGAATGATCCCCGCCGCGAGGGATTCGGTAATGTAAAGGTCCATGGAGTGCCATTCATTGGGTGACAAAGATTATAGACGGCCTTTGGGGGAATGGTGCCTGGGAGCAGATCATTGTCGTATGGCCGTTTAGGGGGGGGACAGCGTGTGATCTGCCTTGAGGTCGAGGTACTTGTGACTGAAATCCAGTGGTTCCTCCGCCTGGGCCGGGTTGAGGCACGACGTGATGGCGACTCGTTAACAGGACGTGGAACAAGATGGGCTCCAGGCTGAGGGTCTGGGTTGTGATGTCAGCGAGGGTTTGCTTGGTGCTGAGCAGCTCCTGGTGGTGAGCTCCATGAAGAACACCTTGACTCTCCAACACTGATTTCATGCGGTCACCATCTGCTGGATTCGTATCACTGCCTGGATTATTCTGTCACGAGGAAAAGCCGAACAAGGTAAATTCAAGTGCAGATGAAGGATCACACCATTAGAGGAGAGTGTGGTCGGAAAGCAGAAGCTAAGGTCAAATACCGGGGAATCAGTCAGCGTAGTGTCTGAGACAAATCGTAAAACGAGAGCCGTTATCAAAAGAGGAAGCGTTAGATCGTTAACCGGGCAATTAAAGAGCGGAGTGACAATCAAAAACGCGAACCAAAAACATAGTAGGAACGAGGAAGTGAGAGACCAAAACCGGGAGATCAAAGGAGCGAGGCGAACAAATCCAAACGTGAGACAAAAAACAAGAAACTGGAAAACAAAGCGAACTTGGCAACGCAAAAGCAATGAAACAAGAACGCAAGAGAATCGTGGCAAAAACACACAAGCTAATCTAGCAATTTAAGCAACGCGCAGCGTGTGCTTAAATGCTGGAGAAGTCAGCGTGGAATTAGAGACAGGTAAGCAGAAGGGGTGGAAATAGGGGCATGGGAGAGGACAGATGACGGGCTAGGGAAAACATGACCACATGGGGAGAGTGACAGCGTGGGGAAAACGGGGCAGACAGGGCGTGAATCATGACACATGTATGCCATTTCCTTACTAAAGAAAACCACCATAATAATTACATACTGTAATGTCTAGCTACATCCAAGAAAAAGTAAAATATCTAAATAATATAGATAAAGCCATCCAACTTTATCACATTTTTTGTAATCTTTTACCTGTTATTTGTTTTGGTGAACAGAGATATTTAGAGGAGAAATAGCTGCAATATACTGATTTACTTGATCTTTAGTGGCACAGCAATATGCAATCAAGTCAGGGCAAATTAGTCTCTCTATTCCCAGACAATAAGGACAAGCTAGAGGCATGCAACAGTTCACAAAACTGAAATATATGATGGTTTTCCGAATATGGACATAATATAGAAATATGGGGAAAAAAAGCTGTTCAAACCAGCGTGGCTCTACTGTATGTCATGCCACAGCATCTCAATTGGATTCAAATCCGGACCTTGACTAGGCCATTCCAAAACCTTAATTTGTCCGGTTTTTTTTTCTTGTTTTTTTTGGGGGGATCCATCCAAAGGTGGACTTGCTGGTGTGTTTCAGATCATTGTCCTTCTGCATAACTCACTTGAGATTCTGCACATTTGAGCTTGAGACCTGTGCACTAACCCACTTAGGATCCTGTGCACTTGAGCTTGAGACCTTCTCCTTCAGGATTTTCTGGTAGAGTGCAAAATTCATGGTTCCATCAATTATGGCAACACCATATTTGACTGTGGTTATGATGTTACCATATTTGGCTTTTTTGGTCAGCATTGGCATTCGCCTTGACTTACACTTACCTTAATTCAAGCAAGTGTGGTCTACAATTCTCTAGATGTTATTCTGGGTTCTTTTATGATCCCGTGGTTCCCTGCAGTCCATAAGCCTTGGAATGGCTTGATAGCCCTTTGTAGACTAATATATGTTAATTACCTTGTTTTTCACCTATTCTTGAATTTCTTTAGATCGTGATTTCTTTATTTAACAGATCTGGGAGTAATCAGGCGTGGGTGTGGCAAGTGAAAATTAACTCAGCTTTCCAGAAATCACAGTTTATTCATGATTTAGGAAAGGGGCAATTACTTTTCTCATAGGGACAGGTAGGTTTGTGTAGGGAATATTTAATTGTTTTCAGTGTTTTCTTTCTTTGACCTCGACACGCTGCACTATCAATAAACACATTCCATAGTATAGTTTATGTTCAGGGTTGTAAAACTGCTGAAAGCTCATAAATTCAGAACTACTCCCAAATTTCTGTTCTTCTTCACGTTATCTTTTATAAACATCCCAGACCAGATGCAACCGCTTCTGCACCCACCTTTTTGTTGTTTTTTGTGTGTGCATATATATGCTCCTGTCTTCCTCAATAAACTTTGAACATCTCACTGAGCACTGACTTGTGTGTTTCATTGAGGGGGTCTCTGGCCAGGCGGGACAAGCAGAATACGGGCTGAGCATTGAGTAGACAAAAGGGGGTCTACCAAAATTCAAGAAATCCGTACAATTTGGGATACCTCTAATCAGGTGAGTGCTGCTTTTTAATTTTTCTCTATAAGGATAGAGCAAGCACGCTCCCTGGTTTTTGGTATCTGGACCATGTATGGGGGGGGATTGTCTTGTGGCTTTTACGCCTGTTTAGCGTGCGCTCGCTTCTGAAAAGTTTATTGAACTGATGCATAGTGTGGAAGCTGTATTCTGTTGCCCGCTCTTTGCTGTCTTTGTTGAGCTCTTTTGTTGTCTTTGTTGAAGCATTGTGTGTTGTTTGTTGAAGATATTGGTTCTTTCTGTCCCGGGTTAATTCACATTTGAAAAATGGGTAATAAGAACACAACTCCTTATCCGAAGCTGGACCCAGAAGAGGTTCCGCGCGACGGATGAATAGGTGTGGACTCACTTTACCACACCTTGGCTCGATAAGTTATCAGGGTGGACTGAACCACAATCTAAATTTTTAACCTATCCACACAGAGGTACTTTTAAGCCTGAATATCTAGCCTCTGCTTACTCTCAGATATATGAGGGTATAGGTGATCCAGGTTGGGATTATCCCTACATGGCTTCATGTTACCAAAAATGGGTAGAAATGAAGGCTCTTTGGGATAAATACTTAGACATAAAAGAAACTAAAATACAGAAGAAAAAGATTCCAAGGTCACATCCAAATCTAAATTCAAGCCGCCTGTTCACTCAACCTTTCCGATCCCTCCTCCATATAATGCTGATATAGTAACATCTAACCAACCAATTATTGAACAAATCTATTATAATTTGAATCCCACTTATCCTTTCGGAGCTGCCCATCTGTGCCTGTCTCCCCCGTACCCACAAACGCGTGCTCACCTGCGAGCTGCTCCATCACTGAGGAAGCGAGGGGAGACTCATTGAAAGGGTGTTCCTCAGGAAAGAGAAAGACTTCCAAGAGGGTGTCGGGACGAACTCCTGACAGCCCTCTTTCGGAAGATCCCGAGGATACTGATGGTGATGATGATGATAACCCAGACAATGAAGGTCCGGATGAGAGGTCTCGCCCTAACCCTCGACAAGAAAACACTGCATTTGTTTTCTTTATGGGAGTATGGTTATACGTCAGTGGCATGATGCTAATGAGGTGCTTTCTCCTAATCCTTCCCAGCAGCCGCCACAGCGAGTGCAGCAACAACAACAACAGCAACATAGACCCAATCCTGTCTCAGGGCTGTGGCCGCCTGATGATTCAAGATGCTGAGAAGATTGTTCTCTCTCATCCTTTAGTTTTGTATTCTCCACATCAGGTTAAACAAGTGCTACAGAACTTTCAAATACCACTCATGACAGCTCAGAGCTGGTCTGGGTATGAGACTATCCTTTGTTAGAGATAAAATCCACCTCTTCTTTTAACACCCTCGGATATCCTCTGGCACGCTTGATCAATGCACAGGACGACGCTAGTAGATACAGATCATGACTGCTGCTCAGAGATTGTTCACTCCACTAGTATACGTCCTGATCTGTTTTCTTTCCCATTAACAACTGGTGACACTCGTTTGTAGATGGTTCCTGTTCAAAACCGTATGACAGGAAATTTCTCTTTGGTTATGCTGTGTGCGCGCTGCCAGATATAACCGTCAAAGCTTACTCTCTCCCTTTCTCGTCTGCTCAGGCAGCTGAACTTTTTGCTCTAACCCGTGCATGTGTTCTTTCTGTAACAAAAGCCGTCATTATATACACTGATTCTCGTTACGCTTTTGGTATCACTCACGATTTTGGCCGCATCTGGCAATCCAGGGGTTTTCGTTCCGCTGAGGATAAGCCCTTTTCTCATTCTTCTCTTGTTCGGGATTTAATAGATACATGCCATCTCCCTAGTACTCTCGCTATTGTAAAAACTATGACTCATTCCTCTGGTGACTCTATGGAAGTGCAAGGTAATTCGCTAGCCGATTGTATTGCTAAAGAAGTGGCACGAAAACAGGTTTTCATTCCTGACTCTGATTCTTATCTGATCAATACATCTTTGATTCCCAATTTAGATTTATTGTCTTTACAAGCTTCACCCACGCCAAGTGATTCATCTTTTTGGCAAGCTCAGATGGTTTACGGTATTGTGCTGATGGTCATTTGTGCCTGCTGTCTTCAGTTCCTCGTGTGCGAGGTCCACAGTGTTAAACATCACGCATGAAGGGGGGTTAAGGAAGATATGAAAAAACTATTTTGCATAGCTAACATGCTTGGAATAATTGATTCATTAATATCTAGATGCTTGGTGTGTGCTCAGAATAACGTGACAAAGGGTTTAGGTAAACAAGAAAGTCTTCCGTTACCTACTGCTCCGTTTGCAGAGTGGCAAATTAATTTTACGCATATGCCTGCATGTGGCCCATTCAAATATCTTTTGGTTTTGGTCGACAAGTTTTCCAGGTGGGTGTAAGCTTTCCCGTGTGCTCAAGAGAAAGCAAAGGTGGTGACCCGAGTCCTAGCGAAAGAAATAATACCTCGTTATGGCGTGCCTCATGCTATTGACTCAAATAAAGGAACACCTTTTACATCACAGGTAACAGAATCTGTGTAAATATCTTTCACTGCCCTGGCATTTTCACATTCCTAATCATCCACAGTCATCAGGTATAATAGAAAGAACAAATAGGACACTGAAAGAAAAATTGACTAAAGCAATGCAAACCATGGGGAGTAAAACTGGGTTGATTTGTTACCTGCTGTTCTAGCTGAAATGAGAATGACACCATGAAAAGACGTGCACGTCACCACATGAAATTATATTTGGCAGACCCTTTCCCGTGCCATGGAGGAAAGGCAAACCTGCGATAGGAACAACTGATTTGGATGTACATATTACTGAATATTCTGCTGCTCTAATAGATACTCTAACTAAACATTATGAACAAATTGCTGATGTGAC
>JAQMYG010000013.1:7939388-7950254 GCA_030014215.1 Clariallabes teugelsi
TAAACAACATTTAACCAATGTTTTTTTTACTCATTATTGTACAGTACATATCAATAGCTCTGGTTCAGATTTTTCATGTTTGTTGTGTAAGTACTCATGTGGAAATTACCATCACTATTATATTTACTGCGATGAGTGAAAATGTCACTTTGCGCCACCTGCCAGCCATTTTACAAATGACTTTGAAATGCAACTGATTTATTTTGGCCGCAGTCGTTTTTACGCGGCGGTGAGCACGACGGTAATAACCATTGCAATTGGGTACCTACTGTATGCCGGAAATGCTTTGTATGTTCAGACAAAATACATTTTCAGTTGAAACATTTTTCAAGGTGAAAAACAGGACGGGGCATTCGTATGCCAAGGTACCAGTGTGTGTATGAAGCATTAGCTTTAAACTTTCAACTTGTAAATTATTGGCTTTAACCGTTCAGTTAATAATTGTTTGTTTAAAAAATTATAGCATTTGTTTACTGCCCTACAACAGCCCACAAATATACTAATATGGTAAAGGCTAATATTCAGTTTGACAGTCCTGCCTTACACAATAATAAAGCTACCAGTATTTCCCATAATTTGTCTGTGTGTTGTATATTATCCTTAGACATAAGTAATAGGCAGAAATTTTGTATTATACTTTGGTCAACACAGTTTGAAAGGTGAACTAAAAATGTGGTCTTATTGGTCCTATTTTTTATTACATTTTCATTTAAATTACCTATTTATCCACATTGTATGGCAACAATTCAAGTTAAAGACAATCACTTCGATAACCTAAGGATCTCACACACACAGAACTCTATTTATATCCAAGTCTCATTCATTATTTAGTGGACAAACTTACTTGGATATTACAGATTTAAATTACAAAAATCTAATTACAAAAGACTAGGTTCTGGCTTGCTCCTTTTAAATTTAGAAATAGATTTCTGTTTGTTGCTTTGTGACGGTGTCCATTGTTTAAAAAAAAAAAAAAAAAAAAGGCATTATAAATAAAATGTGACTGAAATTTGTGAGTTAGCACTGTCGCCTTGCGCCTCCAGGGTCCGGGTTCGATTCCCGGCCAGGCTCGATTCCTGTCTCTGTGTGCATGGAGTTTGCATGTTCTCCCCGTGGTTGGTGGGTTTCCTCCGAGTACTCCGGTTTCCTCCCACACTCCCACAATGATATGCAGGTTAGATTAATTGGTGTTCTCAAAATTGCCCATAGTGTGTGAATGAGTGTGTGAGTGTGTGTATGTCTGTGTGCCCTGCAATGGATTGGCACCCTGTCCAGGGTGTACCCTGAGTCTCCTGGGATAGGCTCCAGGCTCCCCGCGACCCTGAATACAGGATTAAGGGGTAATGACGATGAGTGAGTGAGTGACTGAGTGAGTGAAATTTGTGATTACAATCAATGCATACCTTCTCTCCTTTATCTCCCTTTGCTCCAGGAAGTCCAGCTGCACCTTGATGACCAGGCTCTCCCTTTAGAAAACCAAAAGTTAAACAAAACAATCTACAATACAATATTTTTTGTTTGGCAAACAACTTGCCTAATCGTGATATTTTTTTAACCCAATTTAAAGAGGCATTAAACAAGAGCAGTCAAATTTTACTAGTGATGATGTGTATGTCTTTAACAGTGTTGGGGGACATTAATTTTGTAATGTAATTAGTTACTTTAAAAATCACTGTCTTTAAAAAGTAATCAGTTACATTACAGCGTTAATTTCTGATAAAAGTAACTAGTTCGAGTACTTTTCCATTGCAGAAAATGAAAACTCCTTTGTGATGCCTCATGCATGTTGTTTTAGTCAAGACCTTTATAATTATTCTACCATCATCACTCAGCGAAGTTTGGCCCATAATCGGATTGGGAATGACTGCTGTCTGGCTCACGGATGACATAAATTGTCTAAATAACGGATTACATTTTTGAAAAAAAAACTAAATAACCGAGTACTTTAATGGCAGACCTAACGCACTAGATTACTCGTTACATCAAAAAAGTAATCCAAGTACTCTAACGTTACTTTGTAACGCGTTACACCCAACACTGGTCTTTAAACAAATACTCCCTCATTTATTTTATATTACTGCTAACATGGTTATACTCCTACAACTAGTAGTTATCCTGAAAATTTGGTTTATTTTAAAATGTGCTTTAATAGTAAATTTATTCTGCATACAGCATAAATTTAGCTGGTGAACCGAAGCGAAAACTGACTGACTGACACACTACTAGCTTATGAGAATAATGACAGTTAAATTTACCTTTTCTGCCCGGCACTGGCATTGATCACCAGGCTGTTGGGTGGTGGACACCATTTGGTGTTGGTAACCCATGAGCAGTGGGGAAGCTGTGGGAGCATGGGTTTCCTTTCCACCACACTGGTAAAAAAATAAATAAATAAATAAATAAATTCTCAGAATACTTAAAACTTGATAAAACATTGCTTATGATTGGTTTAATAATGTTATGCATAAATGTTTGCACAAGGAAAACTAAACAAGCATTTCTGCTGAAAACAAGCACAAGATTTTCATAATATATGCGTATGGATGCATTTTTAGATGGAACACGCCATTAAGTAACCACAAGTAGTGTGTGCTAGTAGGTGTGAGGTCCAGGGAATTTACGCAGATTTGCGCAGGCCTGGTAAATCTAGTGTTAAATATGTGGATAAAATCTGAAGTGAATAAAAGTAATTTTTAAAAAAAGCTGTTTAAACGTGACAGTATACAGTAATCCATTTATTCATTTATCTTCTATACCACTTAATCCTCTTACGGAGTCTTGGGGGAGTCTGGAGCCTATCCCAGGAAACTTTGGGAACAAAGCAGGGTACACTGTGGACACACAGGTTAATAGGAAATGCCAATTTGCCTAATCTGCATGTTTTTGGACTGTGGGAAGAAACTGGAAACCCACCAAGCATAAGGAGAACTCCACACACAGATCTGAGGCAGTAATCGAACCCTTGTCCCTGGAGGCTACAGTGCCTCCATGCCACCACATTAGGTCGCTCATTATAATCCGGTAACAGGCCATTTAAGAGTGGATTATACTCTAAACTCTCTCATGGCTCATTTTCATTGGCCCAAAAGTCATACACATCAACAGCGGTGGGTAGCGCCATGTCAGGAATGCCAGCTGGTGGACCAATAAGCTACCCCAAAAGAACGTCTCACCCATTTCAATTAATCATGACGTTCTTTGGTGCTTAGATGATTAGATTTGATTAGATGTGGGCATTACTTTGTGTTAATCTCTGTGAATTATGCAGTGTGATACCCAAAAATGCTTCTGCGTTATCTTCCCTGGAACCCCGAACCACAAAAATGATTCAGGCTGATCAAGGCACTAGTATCTATTTTAAATTGATTCATACTAGCATATTTTCTTGTTTGAATTACTGTACTAGTGCAGGCCTCATGCCACCCTAAACATCATCAGGGGAAAGTGGAACTAGGGCCCTTCTTCTAGTTAAAATAAATATGTTCTTGGTCTGAGAGCACAACTCCACAAAATGGGTCAATTAACACAGAAGAATTTGCCACAGGAATGTTGCCCAAGAAAAATGTGCAAGAATGATGCACAACAACAATGCTTAACATGGGTGTAATCAAGGAGTCTCTCAATGACTAGAGTAGCCCACTCATCTTGATTCCCAAATGTGACGGCCAGTCAATAAGCTAGTACACATCCGTATATCACAGAGGCAGGAGAGGTTTACTGCAAACCCAATAGGGTGAGAGGAAGTATGGTGTCTGGGTTTCCACTTGGGGTGTGGTCAAATTCTTCCCCAAATTGATAAAGACTGCAGGGGGAGATGGTGGCTCAGTGTGTTATGGCTCTGTCTGCTCCAGGGGTGGTGTATAATGGCTGATCCTGTGCTCTAACCCCAGCCTGGGATATGCAAAGAATAAAAATTTCACTGTGCAGTAACATTTACAGTATGAGACGAATAAAGGGTGAACTTAACTTGGATTTAATTGTGGCTTGTCTCAGATCTAAGATCAAAAAGGGGAAAGCAGTTCCTGGGTCTGGTTGGCTATTATAGGAAGTTTGTTCCTGGCCACCAGGTCAGTAACTGACCTCACTAAAAAGGGTGGTAAAAATAGTTCTGTTGCATTCTTCTGCAGACCAACAAATTGGACATCAGTCTGGGGGATTGATGTTTTGGTATGTGTTAGGTGCTGCACAACAGCAGGGAACTGTCTGTGAGAGGGACAAGCGTGGCACCAGTGACACAGAATGTCTGACGATCAAGTGGGCAGTCCTCTCTCTACAGTACTACAGCTGTAGATGTCCAGCTGTAGCTGTAGCTGCTGGACACCCTTATGTCTTCTGGTCGGATCAGATCTACCTCCAATGGCTCCTTTGCATGAAGGATGCCAACAAGCAGATCACTTGTTTGTATATGGTGCTTGACATTTAAGTTGGAGGTGTGTCCTCAAAAGCAACATTTGATTAATAATAAGTACCAGAATAAAAAATACAAAACTCACCAATCCTGCTTCCAGTCCTTCAATCCCCAAACATCCCAAAGCGTCATAGCATTAAACACAGATCTTAAAAGTGGCCAAAATTACCCAAAAAACACAGGCAGCAACTCAAAACCTTCTTTAGGCAACAAAATGTAACATTCTTAATTCAGCTGAGCATGGTTTATATTTAATGAAAACAAAAATGAAAGCAGAAAAAAAAACACAAAGAAGCAACAGAATTTGCAAACAATTTTAATAATTCAATCGGATAGAAGAAATATTATAGGTGGCATGGTGGTTAATACTGTGGCCTGGCATCTCCAGGGTCGAGCGTTTGAGCGCTGCCTTCGAGCCTATGTGAAGTCTGCATGTTTTTCCCATGCTTAATGGGTGTCCACTCTAAGTTCCTCCCACTGTTGGTGTTTCCAAGTTGACAATAGTGTGTGTGTGTGTGTGTGTGTGTGTGTGTGTGTGTGTGTGTATATAAAGCTGTCTTACTATGGCTTCTGATGCATCACAGCAATTGGCCTCTTCTGCCACACTGGGATCACAAAAGATCAGAATCTCCTGAAGCTCAATCTGTAAAAATAATTATTATGGTTATAATATACATTTTTGTAATTTGATGAAAATACCAACATTAATTACAATTATACATTTTAATTTTACATTGTGTTACAGAATTAAACTGAGTTTTATTAAGCAAGATTGATTATTTCAGTACAATATGTAGTTCTAACATATCCTGATCTGAAATGCATTTATTTTTGCACTAGGTATAGCTTTCTAAAATCAAGTTACACTCAAAAATTGTATAGAAAAGGAAAAAAACATACTTAAAGATTTAATTCCAGTTCCTCCTGAATAAAAAATTTTCCCTACCTCTATATTTATAGAAAATTATGTACCGTCTGTGTTTATTCACAGAGACATTCAATAGGTTTTCATAGGCCACCACATTTTTTTTATTTCCTACACAAGAGTGCGACGATGGTCATTGTAAAAAGCGCTATACAAATAAAATTGAATGGAATTGAATGTACAAATTTTGTCCAAAGGTTTGAGGACACAAGGCCTCACATAAGTGAACCTTTTCTTCCACATTTGCTGCTATAATTCGTCAAAGAATTACCACTATATTTTGGAATAGGGCGCAGTAATAAAGTATTGATGATGGCTAAGGGGGGGCTGGAATGCAGTCAGCATTTCAATTTACACCAAATGTAATTAGTAGGGGTGAGGTCAAGAGCCATTTGATTTATTAGATTTTTGCAAACCATTTCCTCATGGACCTGGATTTATGCACAGGGGCACGGTCATGTTGAAACATGATCAGGCTCAATCTCTTGGGTCAGTCAAGAGAAGCTGTCATGGTATAGCATGTTATATATGACTGTGTGTTTTCAATTCGGAGGAACAATTGCAGACTGTCCACATATGGCTGTGAGGAGCAGGTTTCGACAAACCTTTTGCTTTATAGTGTATATGTAGCATTTGTTCCAAAACTTTTACTTGTTATTTCCTATTAGCAACTTACATCAACTGGTCGTCCATCCTCCACCCTGGTAGTGATAAGTACACGTCCATCCAAGTCTACTGCATCTCTGTCTCCAGTCACAAACATCTCAATCAGCTTACAGTCTATGTAGACTGCCACAGTGCTGTTTCGTACAGACAAGCCAAGCTTATGCCACTGGCGGTTAAACAGAATATGCAGATCTTGTTTTTTGAATACATAGTGCAGTCTGTTCTTCGAAAAACCCATGGCAGAAAACTCAACCACCTTTTTAGCCCCATCGACTACTAGTGATACCTATAAAAGAAAAACATTCATCAAAAGCGATAGTATGTGGAAACTTTATGACTGAATATTTGTCACATAACAGTCATAGTTAAATTGCACGGTCATTATGCAATCATGCATTATGCACGGATATATGCAATAACAAATAGAATGAATACTTTGAATAGAATTTTTTTATACTTGTGATTCTCCAGCCTGGTTTAAGAGCTGCCATAGAAACCAGCGATTCTTCTTTGTAGTTTTTCTTAGTCGGAACGTAGTTACCAGGGAGTACTCATGAGACAGCCCACTTGGAAACACCAACCTACAACCAACAAACATACACTTCTGTTAACTGTTATAGAAATGCATGGAGCACTTTTATATAATGTGTTTTTGTGTAAAAACATGACAAATTTAATCTGATTATAGTCTTAGTATTAAGTAAATTCAACCTCGGATGAATAACATTTAACTTTTTTACTGTTCCATCATTTATTTATCAAAAATAAAGACAAAAAGAGTGGGCAGTTCTAAGTGACCCCAATGACCCCAATGAGCCACACATTTAGTAGCCAGGAGTTCTTAATAAGGAATCGTTTCCTGTATGCCTTTATCAGACTCGCATCATTGTGGAGGAATTTTAGCCCATTCTTCCTTACAGCATTGCTTCATTTCATTAAAGCTTTTGGGCATTCATATATGCACAGCTTTCTTAAGGTCCTGCCACAGCATTTCAATCGGTTTGAGGTCTGGGCCTGCATTTACTAAGCGTCTCAGGGAAGGAAATCACTCCTAAGTGGCCAAAACTTCATTTGTTTGAAAAAGCCATTAGTTCTAGTGTTCCAGCGTCTTTTCCTCCTGAGAAGGCTAAGGACGATGGACGATTCTCACCATCTTCTAAAGAGGGACTATCGAGAGCATTCTGAGCAGCTGCATCACTGTCTGGTATGGGAATTGTGCCATCTCGAACCACAAAACCCTTCAACGGATGGTAAAGACAACTGAGAAAATCATCGGGGTCTCTCGTCCCTCTATCAAAGACCTCTATACCGCACGCTGCATCTGCAAATCCACCAGCATTGTTGCTGATCAGACACACCCCACACACTCACTCTTTACCCTCCTACCATCTGGAAAAAGGTACCGAAGCATTTGGGCACACACATCCAGACTGTGCAATAGCTTCTACCCACAAGCAATACGTTTCCAACAAGAAAGGACTGGACTGATACACACACACACACTCAGATAAACATTCACCACTATAAAATAGGACTGGACTGATAAAAACATATGCGCGTACACACTGATCTACAACCATCCAGCATATTTTCAACACACTTGCACAAATATTTATATTATCAGCTGCTATTTGCACAAGGACTCTTTCTCGTCTAGACTGCTACTCACAAGAAATGTTTACTGTTTCTTATCTATCATGCCATTAACTTGCAATGCCTCAATCCACTATCTCAGTAAATCACAGTTTATCGCATTTTGCTTGTTGTCGTGTTGCTGCTCCTGTGCACTTTATGTTGTCTTGTGTTATCTTTTGTATAGTAATGTTTTTTGTATAGTTTTTGATAATTTATGGTGTAAATTTGGTTTGTCTTAGATAGTCAGGTAATTAAGTGTCCCCGTTTCATTTCACTGTGTACTGAACTCTATATGGTTGAAAGAACAATAAAAGCCTACTTGACTATTGTGCTTAGATTTCACTAACCCTTTAAATTATCTCAGATCAAGCTCATTCAGGATGTTTTTTCTTCCTCAACAATGATGTTCACCACAATCCTTCCATGTTTTAATAATGCATTGTACAGTTCTTAGTATACTACTAATTTTAGTAGTTTCAGTAGTTTTAGTCTTCAGCAATCTTCTTGTTTGTTTTCTTTTCTTGATTCAGTCGAATAATTTGACCTAGCTTGATCCACAAGCTATTGATTAATGGGGGTACTTAGTATTAAAAGAGGGGGTGTTTTTTGTTTTTGTTTTTTTTACTTTTGAACGGGACTGTATGGTCTGTACATATACCAATATACCACCATGAGCTTTGAATCCTGTGTCTACGTCTCACTCCTGTCGTACCCAGGGCCCCCAAATACCAAACAGAACACTCAAAGGCTGCAGCACTTCATCATCTCAGTTGCAAGATCAATGGCTGTGATCTCCACTCCATCGATCACCTGCACTCTGCCTGAATCAAGCGGCATGAAGACAAGATAATCTCTTAACCATCTCCCCCTGGACAATCACTGATTGAACTGCTTCCGTCAAGGAAAAGACTGAGAGGATTAAAAGCACCACCAGCAGACACAGGAACAGCATTTTCCAAATCCTGTCTATAACGTATAGTCCCGAAATCACACTATACGTTTAAGATTTCATACTACCTTTAATTGCAATAGATGTCATCATCTATTTATTAATATACTTTTTATAACACTGTTTATTTATCTGAGCACAAGCATCCTCATTTAGTTACATATACCATATCTAGTAAATGTGTTTGGTGCATGAATTTGTATTTTATTTTTTATTATTATTGTTTTTTTTTTCCTCTTCTTCCAGTTTGCCTGTGGAGCGAATACCAAGTTACTGTCTTGTATTAAAGCTAATTCTGATTGTGATTTTAAATAATACATATTTAAGAGCCCATATACAGTATGTTGTATAACCTTTAATTACATGCAAATACTTTGTAGTCAGAGTAGAATAACAATTTAAATGGTTTGTGGTCTGTTTTTCGAGGAAGCTCAAAAATAATAGGGTAAGCCAATTTGGTGTGAATGAATAAGGTGTATTGATCGATTCACAACATCAACTTGTGCATTAATTAACATGAAAGAAATCAATCTACCCCTAAAGCCGTCAATAACAGCACAGGCAATATAGCTGAGTTGCTAGCTAGCGTTAATTAATAAAAATAAAAAAGACACATGTGGCCTTCATGGGTGAATGCCAGTACGTAAATAAATATCACTATAATAAAATATAAAATTAAAAATTAAAAATTCAGGACACCAAAAATACAACCTATTAAACCACAAAACAATAAGAAATCATTATTGTGGCATTATTGTGGATGTGGGGGCACCAATATATAAATGGAGGCGGATGTCAGAGGAGTGAGTGGTAGGAAGGAGGCTGCACCCTTGATGGAATTTACTAGCAAGTGTTCTTTGTTTCTTTATGAAGTAGTGAGCATAAAAGGGGAGAAACAAAAGTCGCATAAGAGAGTTGAGCTGCATGTAAAGTATGTGTTTATGTTGGTGTTCGGGTCGGAACAAGCATTGGGCTAAAAAAAACAACAAAAAAAAACAAGAGACACTAAAGAGATAAATAAACAGCAACCTTTGAATTATCCATAGCCTGGCTCCCATTTTCTCACAACCTCACTGAACATGACAGAGTTATGTTTTGGAGGGGAGTAATCATGCCAAAAGTCAGTTTGAGACCTATTAGAGCATGATTTATTAGGGTTCACCAGAGCAACAGAAAAAAAGAAATTATGGAATTCTGGGCCTTTTCCACATTTTTGAATTTGGTCCAAAAACAAGATGATCTCAAGATCATAGGACTTGCTAACAAGATAGTCAGGAACTTTGTCAGAGTGTGGCATGGGTCACTGCATTAAAGGAGAAATATCATCGCCAATTGAAGAAAAGAAAAACAGCAGGCTGTTCATAGGTTGCAGTTCATCATGCTCCTTTGTAATGGATTGTACTGTAGCATCTGAACATATGCTTAATTTTTACTACTTGCTTCTATTTAGCTACACTCTCTCACTCATCTTCTATACCGCTTTATCCTGTATTCAGGGTCGTGGGGACCAGGAGGCTTAGGGCACGAGGCAGGGTACACCCTGGACAGGGTGCAAATCCATCGCAGTGCACACACACATACACACACTACGGGCAATTTGGGAACGCCAATCAACCTAACCTACATGTGTTTGGACTGTGGGAAGAAACCGGAGTACCCCAGAGGAAACCACCAAGCACGGGGAGAACATGCAAACTCCATGCACACAGAGACGGGAATCGAGCCTGGCCGGGAATCGAACCCAGACCCTGGAGGTGCAAGGCGACGGTGCTAACCACTACACCACCATGCCGCCTATTTAGCTAAAAAACGTCCCAATTTATCACAATGTAAACTCATGATTAGTTACAAATTGCCAGAATTCGGCTAAAAACCACAAAGGTCAGGATCTGATTCTGCTCCATAGCATGCATGCTCACTCTCACATGGCTACACAGTTGCCACGAGTACAGCCATACTGGATGATGGAGCAGTGGTTCCCAAACAAAGTTGTCTGGGTGACTGCGATTTAAACTGACATGTAGTGCATTTCCACAAAGTGCATTTAAATAGGGAGAATTAAACATAAAATAGGTTTCATGAAAATATTATCATCATCATCTTTCTTCGATTTGTCACCATGAGACAATAGAATTGTGACCAAGTCATTTCGAAAGGTAATGTAAGAAAAAAAAAAAGAAAAAAAAGAATCCTTAAACAGCCCCTATATTATGCTTTTTCAAATATGATCTTTCATGCAGTGTGTCATGTAGCTGTATGTGAACATAAACTATCTGCACTATC
>JAQMYG010000013.1:8026058-8038691 GCA_030014215.1 Clariallabes teugelsi
TGTATATGTGTGTGTGTATATGTGTGTGTATATGTGTGTATGTGTGTGTGTGTGTGTGTGTATGTGTATGTGTATGTGTGTGTGTGTGTGTGTGTGTGTGTGTGTGTCCGTGCCTGCCCTGCAATGAATTTGCACCCTGTCTGGATTGTACCCTGCCTTATGCCCAATCTCCAGGCCCCCCTGTAACAGTATAAGCAGTACACAAGAATGAATAAATGTTCAGTGATGAATCAGTAGTTCTCCACTGTGCCCCCTACTGGAACATATACTTCGCATGTTAACGGCAAGTATGTGAACAAAGAAAGTATACTTACGGTTTCACCGCTTCCTTATAATTCTATATTTGATGCGCTATTCACAAACCGACATCATGTGTGATAGGAGTGAATTATTTGTCACGATTATTTAGAAATAACAATTTTGGTGGATGATGCAACAGATACGTGCTGCTCAGTAAAAAATGTAGCTCTTTTGTTAAAAGTTAAATGTTAAGCTCTTGTATTTGCAACCTTTTTTCTATTTTTTAAAAGCTGCCATTGGTTTTTAAGGGGGTTCTTTAAGGAATGGCCTAAATTTAATTACTTGTGTAATTTATACAATTCAGTTGTTAAACAAAAAATTGTAGGAAAATCAGGAAAAAATTATTGGATCAGATTACTGTATTTATAAAACTATTATAATCCCAGAATTGCAATATAAATTGATACCTACTTACAGTAATTACCCATTAATTCCGTATTGGGTGGTCACTGGTGATTCCTATCCCTTACTATCATTTATCATCATCATCATCATCAGTGCTTTGGATCATTTGCATACTTAGCCATCATATCGACCACTTTTACTGTTGAATAGGAATTATTTCAGCCACTAAACAGGCACAGTACCGACTAACTGTAGACTTATTTTAGATTCATTTACATAGTATGGGTAATCTGAAACAGTTTGTTATGGTTGATTTTTCTTGAGATCTTCATTTAGTTTTAATTGACCATATTATGGTAATCGTATGTGCTAAAGTTGCAATTAATTAATTGAAACCAATTGATAATTGGTTTTCAAAATCTTGAAGGTTATATTCATATTTTTTTTTACAGACCAGTGCACAGTGACAAGATCTTATCTTTTCCTCCACAAATTTTGGTTCTTCAGCACCATCTACTACTTTGGCAACTGGGCATTTCTTGCAGTAAGTACAGTATATTAGTTGGTTGTTGGTTATTTTGTTTAATTTTTTCTATGCCTCATGCATCACCAATGGTATTGATGGTAAATTTGATTTCTTTTTAGGTGTTCCTCATTGGTATGATGGTGTCATGCTGCAGAGGGAAGAAGTCAGTGATTGAGGGTCAAGTGGATGCAGATGATTCTGATTTCAGTGATGATGAGTATGTTCAGTAATGGAAATGTGCTTTTTAATTCTCATGATTTTTGTATGGATTGTATTGGAGCACATTTATATATTTATGGAAACCAAAAGTAATGGTTTAGTAAAGTATGATGTTTAGCACTTTCAAAATGCTTGTGAAAAAAATATATATTTGGGATTATTTGATATTTAGGACTAAGTAAAGGATGACTCACAGCATTTTTAACCTATGGAAAGGAGAGTGAGATTGTTTAAATAGGATTTGCCAGTTCTGTCGAGATTTTTCTTACTTGTGTTTGCATGGAAATCAATATAAACAAAGGAATGAATAACCATCCTTTGATTTGGTTTTCACTTAATGAGTGGAAAATATATGCTACTATGGCTATCATACTGATGATGATGATGATGATGATGTTACTGCTTACTGATGTCATTATTTTTGTTCTAATTTTTGTTACTTTACATTTTTGAGTCTTGATATTAAAAAAAAAGCCCCATAAAAAGTGTTCTTGCTGTTTTTGAAATTCCCTTATTGGGTTAAATAAAAGAGATGAAAACTAAGAGCAGTTGTTTTTTGTTGTGTTTTCAAGACTAATAGACTAACAGACTTTTTTTTTTTTTTCAGCAACAAGCATTACATAGATGTTGGGTAGATAAAATTATCAAAGAAAATGAATCTTTTCATGCTCTTCTAATTTTTCGATATAGTCCTGAGCATTTTTAGAGGTGTTCCATCAATCCACAAATCACTACTGTACCTCTTTGTTTGTTCAAACCAGCATCCTTTTCTTTTTAAATCAGAAATGCTTGAATCATTGATCAAGGCATGTCAGTTACTCAATTTTTCAGTCAGAACACATTTATTTTTATTTATTTTTTTTTTTTTGTTACACAAAAGCACTTTAGTCAGTCAGCACTGTTAGAACACGGATTAACTGTTCCTGCTTAGTCCTCAACTTATATTTACCTGGGTTTAACTTTTTTAAACTGATAAACTGTGAGTGCAGTCCAAGACAAAAATCTGCATGATTACTGTGCTGCAAAACAAATACTCCAATTGAATACTTTTACATTTTTGCAAAGACTAGGAATTACTTCTGCCTCCAAGAATACAAGATCTTTCAGCAACTGTTCTAGAACCCCTGAAGAACTATGCATTTTGACATCATCCTATCGACAAAGCACTGCCAAATAAATACTGTAGAAGTCAATTCAGACCATTGTTGTGATGGAACATTTCCTAACACCCAATACACAGCTTTTTTTATTTACTGTCTTTAAAATATGATCCATCATACTTGGAAGTTTCAGTACTTTCAGCAGCTTTTTCCAAAATATTTTTGTTGTTAAAAGCTGGTACAATTATTTTAAAATTGGAAGATACCCAAAACTCATTTTTTGCCCTTGCATCAATTATGTACTCCACAGGTTCAACAGCACTGAACTTTTCTACAAAATACATTTTTCTTTGGTATGCATTGTTAAGGGGACCATCCATCCTAAGTGCTGTACTTATTGGTCCTTATTCATGCAGCCCCTTCACTATATCTGTAATTATAGATGCAGCCAGCATGCAGTTGTGTTTTTCAATGTTTGCTCAAAAATATTTTTGAAATCTTGAGCTGATGCTACAGATTAAATTAACTGCAAGTCTTCTATTATCTCATTCACACAACTTACCGATACGTGGATACTGTCTCATCCATGGTAAGATTTTGTGTATGACAAGTCCTACCTTCATTTTTACATTGGGTATTTTTTTTAATCGGGAATGTATGGACATTGGTGGCTTAGTGGTGGGTTTCTTGTCTGCCATGCGGAAGGGAATCCAGCGTAAAAACCCTGTTGACCCCTCGATGGGAGCACCCGAAAGACCAACAACAGATCAGTCAGGAAAGTCGAGAGGAGATAAACACAAAAGGTTGTAATGACTCAAATTATGTAGGACCTTAAGATACAGGACCAAAAGGGTCAGCCTTCAATTTTATCCACTGACCAGCTTTGAACTACTACAACAAAGGTTTATTTTATTATTATTATTCCCCCCCCCAGCAATAGTGTTTTATGTCCCTCAAATGTTTGGAATACTCTGTATGCAAAAATGCTACTTTTTTTTTTAGGTTGTTAGACTCGATGGGAACAAACCACTCACAAATGAAAGATACCCATGATGAAATGTATACATATACGAGCAGTTGGAAATAAATTCTGTGGACATTTAAAAAAGCAGCATAAGACTCATCTTTTTAAACATACTTTTGAATAAAGATGCATTGCTTTTTAATCTCATTTTTGTTCAAGAGGGCTCATCACAAATGTCCCATCCCTGGCAGCAAGCTTCCTGATCCAGTGACACAATGTGTGCAACCCTTGCTCCTGCATGTGCTAGTGTTCAATTCAATTCTATTTATGAAACACTTTTTAACAGTTGACATTGTAAAGCAGCTTAACAGAATCAAAAGGAAAATTAAGGAAATGAGTATGAAATGTGTGATAATATATGGATAAATCAAAATAATAGTTTTGCCCCTGATGAGAAAGCCGAGGGCGATGGTGGCAAGGGAAAACTCTTTGAGATGGCGATAGGAAGAGTGTTAGGAGGCGTGCTCAGTAAAACAGGAGCAGTTTAAGTAATTAATCTACTTTCATTATTGGAGTCTCAGGTACAAAACTGTTTATAGGAATTTAACCTAGAAAGAAACCTAGGCAGAAACTTCTACAAAACCAAAGTGAACCACAATGCAAGAGACAATGAACGACAACTTCCACGTAAAAGTGTGTCCAAGGCTGCCAAGGCCACACATGACATCAGCAAAACTGTGGTGTGCTGCAGTGTATAATGTTCTGTAAACCTGGCGGGGTGCCAGCATGACATCCTCAAATCTAGAATGCATGGCAGGTGCGCACTGTCCTCAAAGTTATTGGTTTCACCTCCTTACCTATTCAAGAGCCAAAAATCCTTGTATTAAATGTAGTTGGAAGTAATGACAAAATTAACAAAGTAATATTTTAAGGAAATTTGTGATTAAACAAGATTGAAAGATATTTTACATGATAAAGTCTGATGAACAATAGAAATGTTTATGAAGTATCTGTGGTATGTTCATTTGTTATTTTCATAATAAAGTTTGTTGACAAATTTACCATTTAATTTTTGTTCTTAAAATATGTGGTTTGATGATCTATATAATTTTAAACTTTTGGAAAACATGAGTAAAAATACTTTTATGTTGTAGTTGGTCTTTCGGCTCCCAGCAAGGGACCACAACGGACCAATCAGTCCACACATACAACCTTGGCACAGGTTTTACGCCAGATGCCCTTCCTGACGCAACCCTCTAATTTTATCTGGGCTTGGAACCGGCACTGCATCCAGCACTGGCTGGGAATCGAACCTGGGCCTTTCGCAAGGCCTACCTACCACGGAGCCACCAGTGCCCTAGTAAAAAATTATTTTATAAATTGTAATATCATTATAATATTTATATATCAAGTTTTTATTAAATTCTCCATCAGCTCACTGTCAATAAATACGTGGGCATCTGACATATGTCCCATTCCTCCAGTGTCGACCTCCAATAGGTCGGCATCTATCCATTAACGGAACGGTATGAGGTCATTGTCATATCATTAACTCCTCAGTGATAGTTCATAATAGTTGGTAGCGTTGTAATTTTGCTTCATGTCAGTAGCGATGATACAGTTGTTATTGATTCTTTAGGACTCGCTATTGAAACATTATCATGTTGCTAACACTTGTTAGTGCCTTGTGTCAAAATTCGCTGTAGAGTGATTTTCATGTCCTTGCGAATTTGTTTAAATCGTTAACAGCTCAATGTGGGATCTCTATGCTTAAAAAATTAACTGAATTGCTAAAACACTAACCAAATTAGCTATTACAAATCGGCAGAGGTCAGTAGGAATTTTGACAAATTTGAGTGGAATCGGGGTATAACAGGACCAGCAGGAGACAGCTCTGGACTAACATACCCAATAGGGATAACTGGTGATAGCCTTCGGCTAATATACCCAATAGGACTAATTGGTGATAGCGCTGGGATAACAGGGCATGTCAAGCAAACCAGAACAAGAGTTAAAGCAGAGAATATTTCTGAGCTAACAGGGCCAATAGGTGATGATTCAGAAAAAACAGGACTTACTGTATCTTTGGTTGAGCCTGGACATAAAAGGTCTACCTGTTTTTAAAAATTCTCCCTCTTCCTGTTGGACGTTGTGTAGTTGTTGCTGTTGCTCCATGATGTCAGCAATTTATTGATGCATAGGTCTGAGATTTTCTTCACGCAGGACACCTTTGCCTTTGGTGATGTTGGCCCTTTTTTGATAAGCTGAATGGGGGTTCTTCTTACCCCAGACACCTTTGCACTCTGTGCCACAAGTCTCTCTGTTGCTGACTTGATGCTAAATCACAATCGTCTGCCCTGTCACCATGCCTTGCAAACACCGAGTCACTGTTGAGGCTCATTTGCTACAGTATGGTGAAATATTATTGGTCTTGCATTCTGTAATGGAATTGGGAGATCATCACAAACACAGATGGGTGACTTTATTTAAATGTTAAACTGAAGAACAGAACAGAACAAAATAATACATGGGGACCCAAAACATGTGGATAAGAACAAAAAAGAACCCTCATCAATAGAATGCAGATAACAAGCATCACCATGGCAACAGGAGAAAATGCCCCATACTGCTTCCTAGTGGTAGTAGCAAAAGGCATGAATCACTATGCAGAACATGAGTATATTTTTAAGCAGGAAAAAACACTCTATCTACAACAATAAAAATAAATATTAATAAAATATTAGTAATATATATGTTCAAATTACATTACATTCTATAATGAAACTGGTTACCTGCTGTGTGAAAGTCCTCTCCACTGTTTTGAGTACTGTGTACTGTGATTAGGTACAACTACTGTATTTACCTGCTGTTACTTTTTTGGATGCTTAGTTGTCCTTTAGACTACTGTAGTACATTTGTATTTGCTTGATTTTTTTTTTCTTTGATGAGTCTTGTGAATTTGTGACTTGAGAACACCACAACATTTTTATTAAGTGTTTCAGTGTAAAAGTTACATCTCTGACAGGCTGACAGATGGTTGTCTTGGAAACATGCTCAGCATCACCAGTGTTATATACAAAACTCCCATTGGCAAACGAAATGCAAAACAGAATTAGCTCTGTCCACAATTTGTCATGTGAGTGATATGAGGGCTGCAAATATATTCATTAAAATATCAATTCTATAGAAATATTATGGCTTAAACAAATAATTATCAAACATCCAAGTGGGGTCTGATCCCCTTCTTTGGACAGAGATTTCTGCAGTGGACATGCCATGTCTACCGCGTCCTTCAGTCTGCAGACTTCAGCTGAATGGGAGGAGAAACTACAGTAGATAAGTGTAAGTAAAGCTGCTAGTGAGCAGGTTAACTTCACATAGTATTTTGCCATAGTAACTGACTCTGAGTTTAACCCTGGAGGGTGCTTATCACTACACCACCATGCTGCCACCATGCTGCCGTAAAATATGCTATTGATGGTTATATTGCTTTCTGCATTAATTGGTATCAAAATCTCCAAGTTAATATTATTTTTAATATGAATAGATTTTGTAAAATTTTTGTAAAAGGTAAAAGCTAAAAATAAGCTGATCAGCTTTGATGTAATCTGTGATATTATTATTTCAAGTTGAAGCCCACTTACGGACATGTCTGAAGGCAGAACTCTCTGCTTAACCTATTAATACAAAGAAAATGTTTTTTGTAAGGTTGAGTATCTTACACCTTGTTTACACTTAGTTGTACTTTTTTCTTCACATCACTGTGTCACAGTACGCCAGGTAATGCCCACTTCTCGAGACAAGCCATGATCTCCCGCAACTCTTTTCCACACTCCATTCTGCTGCTTCCGTTTTGCCGCCTCGTTCATTCATGCTCGAGCACACCTGCACCTCATCACCACTCTACTCTATATAACTCTCCCTCAGACAGCGAACCCTTGCCGAATTATTGCGTGCTTATTGTCTATTATCTCGTGCCCGTTTTGTCAAGATAAATCTGTTTTTTCTCACGTTGCCGAATCAATTTTTTCTCTCCAGGAATACGCTCTTGCCTCTTGGATTAAACTCGTTTGCTACGCTGACTGATCTACCAGGTTTGATCCTCTGCTTTCGCTTTTGACTACGGCTTTGTCTGAATCCCCCTGGATTATTCTCTTTTTGGACTACAGGTGTGTGCTGCTCTAAGTCATTTGATGGTCAGTGCCTCTGCTCACAACCCTGACTTCTTTCTGCGGCTTCTCTCATTCAGTGAGTTTAAAACTGCAAGCGCTCTGCCCTTTGATCTCTCACAGCCGCTCTCACGCCGTGTGTTGTAGGCGCTCTGAACCCCTGATCTGCTAAACCTCTGCCCGCAGCCGCTTCCAACCTGCCCTGCTGCCCATCCCTAACTGCATCTCGATTGAACTGTGTATTCTGCCTAATTTTTTCCCCTTATCTGCTTCCAGCGTATCTCTCATCTGCTAAACCTCTGCCCACAGCCTAATTTTTCTGTTATCTGCTTTCAGCATACCTCTCATTAAATATATTGAACTCCATCTGATCTGTTGTGTCTGCTTTTGGGTCCTTTAGCCTGCCAACCCAGGCCCCTCGTGACAGAATAATTCAGCCAGCATGGACCCAGCAGAGTTAGGACAACTTAGGACTGCCGTCGAGGCACAGGGCACCCTCCTCGGCACACACCAAGGGGAGATTCAGCAGGTTAATCAGAACCTAATGTCTATGGCGGACACCCTCAGTGCGCTCACTTCCCGTATTGAACAGCTGCAGGCCGCATCTCCCCCAGTTCCAGCTCCGCTCCCCCTTCTCCGGGAACCTCGTCTGCCACCCCCTCGGTCCTACAATGGAGAACCTGGCACCTGCCGATCTTTCCTCTCGCAATGCTCACTTTCTCTACAATTACAGGCCTCAACATTTCCCACTGAACACTCTAAAATAGCTTATATTATTACCCTCCTCTCCAGAAAAGCACGTGAGTGGGGAACAGCGCTTTGGGACGCTGATGATCCATGCTGTACCAACTACAATGCATTCACCAATGAAATGAGGAGAGTCTTTGACTGTACCCTTTCAGGCCGGGAGGCAGCTGGGCATTTCCGCCTTCAATGCCCGTTAAAAGGAGAGGACCTACAATGAAACTGGGAGCCTTGGAGGGCCCTTCTCAAACAAACCTCCCAAGCCAACGCCCCCGACTACCGGTTATGATCATCTGGAATAACAAGTTTCAACCTCTAAAAGCCCTCATTGACTCTGGATCCGACCAAGACCTGATCTGTGTTGCAACAGCAAGGGAATTGAAGATCCCTTCTTTACCCCTAGATAACCCCCTATCTGTCCAGGCCCTCGACGGAAGTTCCCTTCCATTCATTATTCGCCGCACACCTCCAGTCACTCTAAGAATCTCAGGCAATCACGTTGAAGCTATCTCCTTCCTTATCATGGAGGACTCTCACGCCCCTGTCGTCCTTGGCACCCCATGGTTGATCAGACACAACCCCAACATTGACTGGGCCAAGAGCACCATCCTTGATTGGAGTTCTGCCTGTCTCTTCTCATGCCTTCACTCTGCTAGAACCCACTTATCGCCCTCTGTTACTGAGGAGGTTATTGAGCTCTCAGATTTCTCCAATGTCCCACCTGAATACAGCGACCTCCGACAAGTGTTCAGTAAGGCACATGCTCTTTCTTTACCACCGCACAGACCCTACGATTGCTCCATAGATCTCTTTCCAGGATCTACCCCCCTTAAGGGACGCCTGTACTCCCTATCCACCCCAGAGAGGGAGGCCATGAACAAATACATCACCGAACCACTGGCCGCAGGAATCATCCGACCTTCCTCCTCGCCCGCAGGAGCCGGTTTCTTTTTTGTGGACAAGAGGGACAAGTCCTGCATTGACTACCGTGGGCTTAATGCCATTACCATCAAGAACCGCTATCCCCTTCCTCTTATGTCTACTGCTTTTGAGCTCTTGCAAGGGGCGAGTGTTTTCACGAAGTTGGATTTACGGAATGCATATCATCTGGTGAGGATAAGGGAGGGGGACGAATGGAAGACCGCCTTTAATACGCCAACGGGCCACTACAAGTACCTGGTAGTTCCTTTCGGATTAACTAATGCCTCTGCCGTTCAAGTTTCCAGGCCCTTGTTAATGATGTCCTGAGAGACTTTTTAAACATCTCTGTCTTTGTTTACCTAGACGATATCTTAATCTTCTCTTGTTCCTTGGAAGAGCACAAGCTGCACGTCCGACAGGTCCTGCAAAGACTCCTTGAGAATAAACTCTACGTAAAAGCAGAGAAATGCGAATTTCACCGCAGCTCTGTGTCCTTTCTTGGGTTCATTATTGCCCCCTCTAGCCTACAGATGGAGCCGTCCAAGTTAACGGCCGTCACAGACTGGCCGACTCCCAACTCAAGGCGAGACTTCCAGAGATTCCTGGGGTTTGCCAATTTCTACAGGCGCTTCATCAGGAATTATAGTTCAGTGGCAGCTCCCCTCACCACATTAACCTCCACAAGAGTCCCCTTCCTCTGGAACAAACAGGCCGAAGATGCATTCTCTGACCTCAAGCACCGATTCACTTCTGCGCCTATTCTAACTATCCCAGACCCTTCCCTTCAGTTTGTGGTGGAGGTAGATGCCTCCGAGTCCGGAGTCGGGGCTATCTTATCGCAACGATCATCCAAAGATGATAAGCTACACCCCTCCTCTTACTTCTCCCGCCATCTCACCCCTGCAGAGAGAAATTATGACATAGGAGATCGGGAGCTGTTGGCAGTAAAGCTTGCTCTAGAGGAGTGGAGACACTGGTTGGAGGGTACTGCGTCCCCATTTTTAGTCTGGACCGACCACAAAAACTTAGAATACCTCAAGTCGGCCAAGAGGCTCAACGCCCGTCAGGCAAGGTGGAGTTTATTCTTCTCACGTTTTAACTTCACGCTCTTGTATCGCCCTGGCTCGAGAAATACCAAACCTGATGCCCTGTCTCGACAGTTCTCCACACCTAAACAACCAACAACGATTGAGTCAATCATGCACTCTCGCTGCCTTGTAGCAGCCGCACTCCTGAATGTCGAGAGGCAGGTTAAGAAGGCACTCAATCAGGAACCAGTCCCTAGCAACGTTCCCCCCGATCGTCTTTTCATCCCGGCCTCTGTGCGACCTCAAGTGTTGGAATGGGGACATAGCTCTCGGGTTGCCTGCCATCCGGGGGGGGGACATCATGCTATACCTACTCTAGCAACGCTTCTGGTGGCCCTCTATGAAGAAGGATGTCCTAGGATTTGTGGCAACCTGTGACACCTGTGCTAGGAGTAAGTCAAGCAATAAACCCCCTGCCGGCCCCTTTGTTACTGGCCTCCCCAACTCCGATGGCAACACTTGCATCTTGACCGTGGTGGATCGCTTCCCCAAGTCTGCTCATTTTATCCCCTTGCCTAAGCTTCCATCAGGCAAAGAAACGGCAGAATTGATGATTCTCCACGTTTTCCGTCTGCATGGCCTCCCAACTGACATTGTCTCTGACCGTGGGCCCCAAAGCTGAGTTCTGGAAGTCCTTTTGCAAATTGATTGGAGCGACACCCAGTCTATCTTCTGGCTATCATCCCCAGTCAAACGGTCAGACAGAGAGACTTAACCAAGAATTGGAGAAAGCCCTGAGGTGCATGGTGTCTCAAGATACATGGGGCAAGGCGCTTCCCTGGATAGAGTATGCACACAACTCATTACCGACCTCCTCCACAGGTCTCTCTCCCTTCCAGTGCTGCTTTGGCTACCAGCCACCCCTGTTCCCAGCACAAGAGAAGAAAGTAATGGTACCTTCAGCCAGATCTTTGGTACGCCGTTGCAGGAGGATTTGGTCCCAGGCCAGGACTCGTCTCCTACACATCGTCAGCACCTTCAAGAGGCAGGCTGACCGAGGCCGCTTCCAACCTGCCCTGCTGCCCATCCCTGACTGCATCTTGAGTGAACTGTATATTTTGCCTAATTTTTCCGTTATCTGCTTTCAGCATACCTCTCATTAAATATATTGAACTGATCTGATCTGTTGTGTCTGCTTTTGGGTCCTTTAGCCTGCCAACTCAGGCCCCTCGTGACCCACTGCTTTAATTAGCACCACGGTTTTGGAACATATGAGGCATCTGGTTTGAAACTTCCCACAGGAAGAAAAAATATAAAATGATCTGTCCATATGTGTTCAACTGAAAGATTCAGTTTTCAAAAGTTACATATCCAGTTATTAATTAATTAAGCTACTGCACGTTTGTTTTTGTTTGGTGAGGATTTGGTTGCTTTGTAGAGGCATTACGGTTGTTTCTGTGTCTTCCGCATACTTTGTGTACAGTATTTATGGTAAACCCTTTCATTGATTGGCTCTAGCAGTTATTAATGTAACAATTTTTTGGAAAATTGTTACATTTCCATACCCAGGCCTGATTACTACCAGACATGTTGAATCAAGAAATCACTTACATATAATCTGTCTGACAATGTGAAGCATGCTAAAAGATCTAAAAAAAGCAATACTGTACATGCCTACATTTTAAAGAAATTCAAGAACAGATGCAAAAGGCAAAAGTGCTATATTTATCCAAAAAATTGATAGCTGCTGTGAGATAATCTGGTACAAAACTGCTCGTCCCTTCTACTCAACCTTTTTATTTAATTATGGTGCAGATTGAATTTCAGGCAAATACCGAAGGACTGGCAAAGTTTCATTAAATTCTGTCAAGAAAGAAACGTCTCTAGTTTTACGTTATACTGTGACAAAATTGTCTAGACAGATATACAGACAGAAATACATACAGACAGAATGTTTCAAGTCATCCAATGTAAGAAAGGTAAAGATAGTATCATTGAAAGAGCGAGTTGTGACCGATGAACAGAAAAAAACTTTATATTTATATAGATATATAAATATACTGGAGACAAACACAAAATCTATGGAATGCCATTTGACTTCAATAATTAAAATAGGTCAATATGTCATGATAAATTAACTTACAAAACTACCATTGGCATGTTTTTCTTTACAAGAAAGCACTCCTGATGATGATGATGATGATGACAGTGATGATTAAGTGCAAAATATATAATTTACATTAGTCAAGTCAAGTCAAATTTATTTATAGCACATTTAAAAACAACCGAAGTTGACCAAAGTGCTGTACAATGATAG
>JAQMYG010000013.1:8042100-8056418 GCA_030014215.1 Clariallabes teugelsi
AATAATGACCAATCATAATAAAATTTGGCAGACACATTTGTAATAAGGGGAAGAATAAAATTAGGGTTGTGGAGGGAAAGCTGTGTGAAGTTGTTAATTTTGGACCACCCTAATTTCCGTCCATATAGAAGAAGATAAAAACAATCCCACACTGTTATTTAATAATCTAGCACAATTAACTAGAAGTAAGACGACAACTGAAACATGCACACCATTTACATGTAGTAGGGAGGACTTCATGATTTTAAAAAAATCAGGCAAAAAAGACTTTATATTAAAGCCAGACAATTTGAAACAACTATTTCAGATCATCAAATAGATTATTTTACTCCCCTTAAACTAATTTCACAAATTTTCTCATGACAATCATTGTGTCTATCAGATCCAGCAGCTACTTACTTTTTCAAACAGATAATACAGGAAATAATTGATTATGTTTCAAAAATAAAAAAATAAATAAAATCTTCCCTTAGCACTGGCTATAGACCAAATCCTTTAAACTAGCAGTTATTAAACCCCTATTTAAGAAATCTAAAATATCCACTTAACCACAGTTTTTGGAAAACAGTTAAATTTCACTTGCCACACCCAGGCCTGATTACTGCCAGTCATGGTGAATAAAAAAATCACTTAAATAGAACCTGTCTGAGAAAGTGAAGCACGTTAAAACATTAAAAAAAAAAAAAAAACATATCATGCCACAATCTAAGGAAATTCAAGAACAAATAAGAAACTAAGTAATTGACATGTATTTGCCCCTAAAGAGCTTTTTTAAGGCTTTGGGACTCCAGCCAACCATGGTAAGAACCGTTATCCATGGAAAACCATGGAACAGTTTTGAATCCAGGAGTGGCTGCATTACCAAAAAGAACCCAGAATAGCATCTAATGAACTGCAGGCCTTACTTTCCTCAATGTTCACATTTCAACAATATGAAAGAGACTTGGCAAAATGGCATCCATGAGTGAGTTCCAAGGCGAAAGCTACTGCTGGCCAAAAAGAGAACACGGTTCATCTCACATTTGCCAAAGAAAAAAAAACCTCTAGATTATCCCAAAAACTTTGGGGCAAATATTCTGTGGACTGATAAAAATAAAATAAGAAAACATCATTATGTCAACAGTCAATCATGGTGGTGTGCAGGACCAGGATGACTTGCCATAATTGATGGAATCATGAATTCTGCTCATAGAGCATAATTTTTCACATAGAGCCAGGTTAGGACAGCCTTTTCTCTTAATAAATTATATAATCTTTTAAAAACAGCATTTTAATAATTCCTTACTGCATGAAAGTCGCACTAATTCCATAAACAAGTTTTAGTTAAACTTTAATGCAGCAGTATGCAGGGGTTTCTTTTCTCTCACTCTCATAAATTCACTCAGTTTCGCTGATGGTAAATTGATTTGTTGCCTTACTTCCCAGGGAGCTGTCATGTTTCCTTTTGGTTCTCCCTTATACTTATAGCTCATAGCTCGCTCTGCCAGAGTCCCTGCTTGCATTCTGAACAAAACAACAAAACATACGGTACATGAACCTTATCCATTACATGACTGTAAACATATGTAACCAAGTTCTCTCTCTCTCTCTCTCTCTCTCTCTGTGTTCCCTGCCCATTCTTCTTCTCTATGTCAAGCTATATGTTGTGGGTGCCCAAGGCTCACTGATGCTTGTGAGGAGCCAAAGCTTACTCATCTATTCTGTTCCCACAGAAAAGCTATTGTAGCACTGAAACTGTATTGCTGCCCAAAAGGTTCAGACTGGTTATGATAAAAGGTGACAACACACTGCACCCAAAATTGTCATGAAGAGATGTAGATGCAACACTGTTCATGTATGTGGTATGTGTCCATGTCACATTTACATTAATTACAGGATCCAAGGTTTCCAAGCAGAACATACAAATACAAAGCATCACACTGCTGCCACTTAATTCCCACAACACACCCTGGTACCATCTCTGTCTCAGGTAAGTAATGCAAAAGCACCTGTGTGTCCACATGTTAAAAAAGAAAAGAAAAAAAAAAAAACACGATTCATTAGACCAGACCATAGCATTTAATTGTTTTAGGGTAGATATTTGGATACTCGTGTGCACATTGTATTCACTTTCAGTGATAGACAGGGGTCACCATAGTAATGTTGACTGGTCTGTGATTATCCAGTCCATACTCCATAAGCTGCAACTTTCCATAGTTAATAACTTGTCGTACAGTAGGATCGAATCAGCCAGGCTAGCCTTCCCACTCCACACATATCATTGACCCTCGGGCACACATGACCATGTTGCCAGTTCACCCCTTGTCCTTCCTTGAACCACGTTTGTTAGTTACTAATCACTGCATTCTGGGAACACCCCACATCCAACATTTAGAGATGATCAACACAACACCCCACATGTTTTATAGATGATCCAACCCAGTCTAGCCATCACAATTTAGTCTTTTACAAAAGCATCCGGTTCTTAGAATTGGCTCTTTTACCTGCTTTCTAGCATATCACATGTGAGCACTGACTTTTCACTTGCTGCCTAATATATTCCACCACTTGAAGGTTTACACATTTTCCCCAGAGAGGCCTCAGTGGTGGGCTCTGGTACATTCATTATAGCAAAGTTCTGGTATTCAAAGTTTGGCTTGTTGCTTTCCCAAGGGTTTTTAGCCTAATCCTGGTTAAAAAAAACTGGACAAGACACTGGTATTTTACAAAGACCACATTCACCACGATGATCTACACATTTTGGCTGCTGTCTATATAAAGTGTTCAGTGTGTGTTTATTTTGCATGGCATGGCATAATATAGTGTAATCGAGGATCTTTTAAAAATATTTTTACTGTTGAATATGGCATGCTTAGTTTCAGGTCCACTGTTTAAACATGAGCATGAGTCACTGCCTGATTACTGTGTCTGTGTTGAGGTCTGCATGTCTCCTGTTGCCATGTGAGTTTTCTCTAGTTTATTTCCATCTTCCAAAAAGATCAGTAACTGTACTTGAAACTGTCCATTTCTGTAAAAAAGTGTGTGAATGTGTGTGCTTGGAGACGTATGATTACCTAGCTTTGCATCCAGGTTGTATTGTATTCACTAGATCCATCGTGACCGTGACCAGGATGAACATGCATTAATCACTAAACATTATACTTTGAAAATCAGAACATCTCATCAAATACAGTACAGGACAGAGTTGACACATCCTCTGAAGCATTATGAACATATTATCTCTTTTATTTACATTCCTTTTTCAAATGTTAACATTTTTCTGGTATCTCATCAGGTTGGCATTTTAAATCTTTTCTCAGCAAAATAAACTTGACACAAGTAAAACAGATGTAGACAAAAGTTTTATTTACACCATACAACATTTTTCATTTTTAAATATTTTTATACAGGGCTGCAGATGAGATAGCTTGCTGAGTGCCTTCAAGCATATTCTGCAGTATTAAAGTTGTGAAATATATTATTCATATAAAAGTGGGTATTACCTTTATTGCATTTAAAGCAATGAAGAATGTAGCTTGACGAACATTCATCTTTAAATGACAGGAAAAATCCTACTTGCCACTCCAAACATTTTTCATGTCAAAGTAAAAAGTGTAGTAATGGCCAAACTGACTTGTTATAAACCTTTTAAAAACCTGCATAAGTATGTACATTGTGCTCCTGGACTCAGTCACCACTGAACTAAAAAAAAAACTGAGCCCAAAGAAGCTTTTGGGTTGATGTAGCATAGTGTTACAGTGTTTTCTATTTTTTGAGGTCTCATCTAGAAAGATATACCTTTTGTGGATCCAATTCTCTTCAACGGATATGTTCAAAACACATGATGGTTATATTATACACCTTGCTGCTCCCTCACTAAGTACACTAGTGAGAATACAAAAAAAAAATTATGTTTTTGTCTTTTAAATCATTTTAGATCTCCTTTAGTCCTTTTTAAAATCTTATTGGCACATAATGTCCCTGCTATATATTTCTAGGACCCAGATATGTCTTGCCAAGGCTGCCTGAAGTGGATTCCACTTTTTTCCAGTGCAAAATTTATCCTGCTTTTCTTGTTCCTCTGTTCCTCTGATTACACCTCTGTTTGAAAGTCTCCCTCTTGGACATCCAGTGGAAGGTTTACACATTTTTCCCACTCAGCAGGAGTCATCTCCAGAGAGTCCTTGTTGTCTGACTCCAGTACATTCATTGTAGCGTAGTTCTGGTACTCACAGGTTGGGTTGTAGCTTTCCCAAGGGTTTTTAGTGGGCATTGCTTTATCCTGTGCGAGAAAACAGAACAAGACATTGGTATTTCACAAATACCACATTCACCATGGTTAAACATTTGGGCTGCTATGTAAAGTGTTTAGTGTGTGTTCAATATATATATATTTTTTTTTTTTGTGAAAAATGCTACGTCATAAATATTTCCAAATCTCCTTGTTCAAGAAACAGCTGTTTACTGGTTTGGTCTAGGCTTGTTATTTTATGCACTAATCTTTTAGGGATGCACTTATACATCTTTGTCAGACAGAATGTAAGCACCATGATTTGGCTACTTCCCGACACTACTGACTACTGACTACCGACAGTACTGATATGAGTACATGGCATTGGCCCAAAGCACACCATGAACAGAACTTTTTGGAATGTCCCACATCTAAATCACATCATCAAGTGCATCTGCTATTGCTTTGCTAGTGTGCAAGTTTCATAACTGCTTTGCATGTAGAACAACTCTCTGTGAAGGAAAATCCTCATCAAGCCACTATGCCGATAATGTGAGCTTATTGCTGAAGCCTCAACAAAAACGCAAAATTTTTTTTGCAAGCAAGCAATAGAAGGACAGACCAAGATTAACTCGGAGATTCACTATAAGCCAGTACATCTACTTAAAGTTACCATTATTTGTTGACATCAACCAGGGAGAGAATGCAAGTTGACCTGTTTGCCGCAGTATACTCTCCTTTTTTCCAGTTCTGTTTCATCCTTAATTGAAATTGTCAATGTTGACATCTGCTTTGTCACAAGAGGGGAGGATGGGCCTTGAATAATTTTGGGGTTGTACGCAACTCATGGATTGAGCATCTGGTGCCACCATGAAGTAGGATCAAGTGCCGGTATATCAGAATTGTTTTAGGAGTTTATGAGCAGAGTATTAAACTGATCCCTCATACTGGTATCTGCATCGGTGCATCCCTAAAAATATTAAAATAAAATGTCTAATTGTTATTAGATGATTGGACCATTCAGTAAAATGGTTGTTAAAGACATACTGTATCAAGGAAGGAGAACTCAATACCAATGGTGTCAACATGGATATCTCCACTAACAAGTCTAGTCTTTCTTGTCTATACCATTATATTCTACTGATACTATTAAAATATAAGGGAAGCTAATGAAAAATTAATCTGGATCACTTCTAAAATCTAATAAGTTCATCTGCTGGCTTTACCTTTCAACCACTCCATCTCGAGATATCACCTCAAGCACTTTCAGCACTGTTTTTGTGAAATTTGTAGACATTGTACTACCCTTTGTAAATTAACTAAACACAGTAGTTTGAATATCTTTTTTAACAGGTGGATTCACAGTAAATTAACACAAATTAAACAAATAATAACTTCAATGGACAACTGAAAAGTCTGAATGTGAGCAAATCAAGAGGCCAACTATCATGCATTCACCTGAATAGCAATGAATAGCCAATGATAAAATAAACATTTTAAAGGCACATGTTCTACTAAATGGAAAAGTATAGAAGTGATAAATTAATGCACTGACCGGGCATCAATTATTTCTTTTAGTCACACACTTCCTGGTGCTGGATCATGTGAGCATGCTTGTGGCATGGCCCGCCTCCCCCCTCCAATAACTCTTACTCACCATGCTGCCCATATTTGGTATGTCTCGAAATCGGTCCAGGGTTTGAAATTTCTGATTCAGTTCCTGGAACAGCTCCATGTGTCTTTTCCTGGTGTGCATGACTTTCTGCAATGGCAAGGAGTGGTGGGGGGGGGGGTTGGAGTTCAATCAAGCTGATAACCACAGTGTTGTATCAGGACATACACTGCCTCTTGCCACATTGAAAAAAGCATTTTTCACTGAAAGACTCTTTGCTATAGTATAGCTTTTCAATGGCTTAAAACAGAAGGAACCCTACAAATTCTTTGACTGACTGCTATAGGTCATGATAAATGGCAGCACAGATTTCATCAATCAAAAAAAGGTTTGCAGTAACACTTTCTTCCTTTCTTTCTTCGCAATTTAGGTTTTTTAGGTATCTGTTTCTCTGTGAACTTCAGAAAAAACAGTTTGAGCTTGATTTTCAGCTTGAGATCTGTGAATGTAAAGGGATAAAATGGAAATGGGAACTGCTACTCTGTGTGGCAGCTGACAGCACTGCTTCCAGTCTAACTGCAAAGCTCAATAAATCGTATATTTGTCAGGACCTTATTGCTCCAATAAGCTTAAGTGCTACACAAAGTAGTTGTAAATTAAAGAGTAAAACACAAAATCAACAAATGGTCATTTCGTTGATGTAAGGAAAGCCTGTGACATGCACTTCACCAATTAAAAGGTTTGACATACCTCAAAGTCGAGGTCCTGGTACCTTGACTTTCTTCTCTGTAGAAGCAAAAAGGCAGGTGTTAGGTTGCAAAAGAAATATAGCAACTTACTTGAATAATGACTTGTCCCTTATTTTATTTGTATTATAAAGTGTATCATTTATTCTATGCATTTTTCAATACACATTTTGTACATTTTAGTCTTTCTTCAATCCACAAGAGCTTTTGCACACACACACAGTTTCTTCTTCTTTACATATGATCTGAGTTTGGGTTGTTTGTTTGAAACCTTAAGTACATAGAAATAAAACATTTTTATTAAGACTGGAAGTAACATTCAATAAATACTGATAATAATAAATAGACTTTATCTAATTTGAAATGTACACTTAGACTATAATCCTAGATTAAAAATAATACCACCACATTTATGCCAAGTGGGGTACTACGGTGAAATGTAACAGGTACAGAACTTTAAGCATGTGCATTAAACCACAATGTTACACTGATCAGCCAAAATCTTAAATACAATAGCAACTATGGTCACTAAGCGATGGAATGTGCAACACTTGGGCACACCTGTACATAAGCCTCCTAGAAGCTACACTCAGTAATTAGTTTGACATTAGTAGTAAATTTGTGTTACTCTGGATACGGTGAGGCATAATGTAATACTTAAGGACGTCGATAGTACAAAGAAAAATGAAATGAAAAAAAAGAGAGAAATGAAAAGAGAAAACAGAAAAGAGAAACTTCAAAAATAGTAAATAAGAAATAATAAATTTTTCAAAGAACAAAAAACAAAACAGAGCATTTGTGTCTAAGATATTTGATTTCCAAATCCACTCAAGAATGCACAAGTACTCATGGTTCTCCCTACCACATTCGTACCTCTGAATCTGCATTGAACTCCTCATACACTTCCTTCAGCGCTCTGCTAATACACCTTGTGCTGCTCTTCATAACAGAATGTCTGTACCAACAAGAAGTCCACTGAGTCATGATTGTTGCAGGGCAGGCTGGCATGATAGGGAAGCATGAACAGGTGCTAACTTTGTTATTTATTAAGATGCAAGGAATTTTGTGACGAATAAGCTAAATATAGGCTTCAGCTTCAAGCTACCTCCAGATTGCAGCCGACTCCCGAGTCGAGTTGTGTTTCAGAGTGTCATCCACCCCCCCAGTTTGCTCCCAGCTCTGGCTGGAATACGCAGGCCCTTCTTTCAGACTATGTGCAGGGGCTTTCTGAGCAACTGAAAGAAACACGTGATTTGGAGCTGAAAATGAACTCTCTGGGGAAACCAGAAATTAGGTGCCACTGGGTTTTCTTCTCAGGGGCATGTCTCAACTGCTGGTGATACTGTCATTATGGTCAGGTTGGTAATTGGCATTCTCACAGCTCACGTAGGAAGCCAAAAGTCCAGGGTCGTCCCAAGGATGGGGTTCTGTGATGACCTGAAACACCAAGCCCCACTGCACTGGGTTCTTCTTTGTTGAAGAAAAACAACAAAGAAGAACCCAGTGAAATATTTACATTTACATTTATTTGTAACAGACTAGAAAACAACCTGTTTGTGAAGCTGGAGAAATCATACTGTAGTTTCACATAAGCTCAATTTTACAACAAGCCTTGGTTGACAAGCCTAGATTGACAATGGCTACAGTCTTAAGAGTGCCCAAACCAAAGATCCAGTCTTGGGACTCTTCTCTTTTCCAAAGCATGCAAGTTCAATCCTCTACTCCTCCAGCATGTGATTCACGGCCTACCAACAGACCTGATTTCACGCAAGGGACCGCAGTTATTCACACAGCCATTCAATTCTGGAAAGCCTTCTGCAACATCTTGGGGGCTACAATTAGTCTTTTATTTGGGACTTGCAGAATTCAATAGACAGACTGAGAGGGTTAAGCAAGATTTAAATGGCTCCCTAGGTGTCTACAATCCTCCAACCCCAGGCAGACTAGGACTGGACTAGGTGGAGCATGCACAAAACACACTGTGGCACTGTTCACTGAGCACCATTTGAGTGCGAGTTTGGTTATTCACCACCAGTGTTTCCAGACCAGGAACCTTAAATGGGGTTCTGGGCGAACACCAGTTCCTCCAAACAGGCTGCAGCCTAGAGAGGGGCATGTACAGTCACTCAGAGGAGGCATTAGGGCCCACAGTTCTAAGCATGGAAGCGGGTACTGTTGGCTAAGTACCTTTTAAGATCCTTAACAGGATTAAACAGTCGCAAATGATTAGCCACGTTCATGACAGGTCCCACATATCTGGCCCCTCCTCCACCTCAAATGATCGATGGAACCCTGCCATTCACTGTGAGATGCATTCTCCACTCATGGTGTCAAAGTGAAACTATCCAGTACCTACTACACTTGGAAGGGTATTGTTCTGAGGAAGGTTCTTGGGTCCCAGCTCGACATACATTAAACCCAGAGCTTATCAGGGAGGAACCCTACAGCAGAGATGGGGACATCAGGAGACGTCCCTAGATGAGGGTAATGAAACGCAATGAACAGCTACGCCGCAGAAATCTGGGCAGGCAGATCCATGGGCTGCTACACCACAGATATCTGGGCAGGCACGGCTGCTAGGCGATGCTGTCGTAGAGGCCATCATACAAAATGCATGACATCTGGGCATACCTCTGCATAAATCTCCTCGATGTTGTACTCATTATGCAAACATTAGTTTGACACTGAATATGTGTATGAGTTCTGAAGTACATTAATAGTACAAAGAAAGGAGAAAAGTAAAAAGAAGAAAAAAAAAACGTGAAACAGAAAAGAACAACTTTAAAAGAGAAACTCTGAAAAGAAAAGCTGCTCTGGGTAACACACCCTTTGAAGTTGTGCTATTTGACAAAAAATGTTAGCAGCATATAATTTAGTTCTGTAAATTGTGAGGTTGGGCCTCCACGGATTAAACTAGTTTTAGGGATTTCTAAATAGGGATTTCTGATACTAATGTGCCTATTTTAGGCTCTTTAGGGGCGGACAGGTACCAGCACGGGCACTCTGATGGATCTGTGGCTATGCAGCATATGTGCCCATATGCAGCAAGCTGTGACACACTGTGTGTTCTGAAACCGTTCTATCATAGCCAGCACAAACTTTTTCAGTAATCTGTGCTACGGTAGTTCTTTTGTGGGATTGGTCTTGATGGGCTAGCTTTGCTCTAGAATGTACATCGAACTGCTGCTCATGCAACATCACCATCCCTAAAAGCATGGCCAATTTTGCCTTCCTGGAAAGGCTTTTTTATTCTGTTTCATCACTCAGGAGCAAGAACTTGTGTTGTGAAATATTTAATGTTGGAAATAATTAAGGCTTCATTTTTAAAGGATGTTGACATCTATGAGATCACAGTGTGATCTTGATGTGGATCTATTTCAGGCTAGTCAGCAACAGATCACTGTGAAAAGTCACACTGCAGTCAACAGACACTTTTGATTTGCCCAGTCATTCTTAGACATTCATGGCTATTTCCAGAGTGTTTTTATAAAGAAAAACATTAGAAAAAATAATAATTGCCAGCTTTTTGTCTTATTACAAAAAGCAGGCAATTAGTTTGCCCCCTAATGTGACCTCATAAAAGAGGATACATTCTTGTTGCTCAACTTTGCCCAGGTCTGCTCAGATATGCTATTATCTGGAGGGACATGGTCTGGCAGTAGCTCATTTTCATAGACATTAAAATTATACATTATATGTTTGGAAGAGGATTAACACAGGAAGTCTGAGATATGGAAAAATGCATTATCTGAGGGGTAGGTTCAACTGGAGCCTTAACAGATTCACATTATGGGGCCTCTGAGACCTGTGTTAACTAGTTAAAGAAATATTAAAAATATCTTTAACTAAACATGCACATTCTCTTTAAAAGTCTAGTAGAATGCTCAGGACTTACCTCTAAAGAGCTCATGGAGGTAGTTGAGCCAGTCTCACTCCGGGCCATTCCGACGCTCTCTTCCATTTCAGCTAGAAAGTTTTTGACAGCAGTGCGAGGCTCAAATGGCAGGGTCTGCATGTGATCCAAGGCTCCAGGAAACTGTTGATCCATGCCTGCACTCATGTGCTCCATCACTGATGACCCAATGTTAAATTCAGTGCCCACCTTGTAGTGCATCAGCCGGTCATGTTGCAGACTGTCCATGCCGATATTTCTCTTGCTATCCTCCTTCAGCAGAGTGGGCACGCTGCTTGAACCAGTGGGCAGTGATGCTGCTGCTGAGGCCCGAGGCATCACAATGTAGTCTGTCTCCATGGGACCCTGTTGCACATGGCCGGTGAGCTCTTGTTCACTCTGCCGCATGCCATCTTCTGTGCACAAGTAAACGGTGCGGTGCATGTCGCTTGCACTCTCGCCCAGACATGGCTCGTTCATGGGCATGTGCAGGCCTGATGGCTGTTGAATGATCACTTTTGATATGATGTTACCCGGCAATGTGGAGTAGTTGAGGCCCTCTGGACCTTTTTCTTCCTCTTCATCATTGAGGGAGATGCGAGACAGTGTTCCGGTGATGGTGGCAGCACGACAAGACCCCATATCTTTATGGAGAGCTGTAAGTGTACAAATATTGGTAAGATTTATTACACAATGGGCAAACAAAATAGCTCCACTAGTCTTCCATTTGAATCCGCAGCAGAAGTAAATTGTGAAAATTGCTAAAATTATTTACAATTTTTTAAAAAACATTTTTAAATATTTATATTTTACATTTCTTAGTAATTATTCACAATAGTAGCTTTTTCCAGACAAGTCAATTTTCTGCAATTTTAATCAGCAACTCAATATGGCATAATGAGATGTTTACATCAGGACCAGCACTGTAGACTTTTATGCCTATTCATGACAGTTTCAGTCTGATTTGACCCTTGAAAAGCACAGCAATTAGAACCCACCATCCATTAACCACCTATTACTTACCTGATCGACAAGCTATATCCACATCTTTTTCAAAATCAGTCTGTGAAGAGAGAAGAGTAAATAAATATTCATTTCACTGATTTATATTTTTCAGTCAACATCAGCAGCATGACAAAAAATTTTTGTATCATCGTAAAAAAAAAAAATTCAGTTGATGGTTCATGGGAAACTGTTTTAATGAAATAAAATTAGTCACAGTAAGTAATCCTAAAGGACACAAAAGCATAAACAAATGGAATTATCATAGAGAAAATCATCGCACATAACCTCAGGAAAACTATGCATATAGGCATAGGCAAAAACAGGAAAATAAGCATTACAAGTGCACAACCCCAATAAATCAGTGCTATCTGTTTCCTCAAATCAAGCTCAGAAGATTGAAAAAGAGGACAGAAATGGGATAAATCCAGAGCTTCTTATAAGCTTGAATTTACAGTGTAATGAAAGACGGTTCCTGCTGTATTAATGCCTTATCCAAAATCTCTCGTGAACGTTACAGTGATTTCAGTGATTTCAACACTCAAAGTACAATGGGTACTGCAAGGTGTAACACCAGCATGGTAGCAAGACCTGATAAAGTCCTGGGACAAGTGCTCAAAGCCTGCACAAACTAGCCGACAGAGGTCATCAGCAACATTGCTTTATTAAATTTAAAGCATCACCCAATGCCCAGCCTCACCTCCACCATATTCAGCTTTGACTACGTGTCCATTTACACCTCCAGCAGCAACAAAGTTTAAGTATAACAACAGTTTTTTGACATTTTACTAAAATCTATCAGTCTACAGGGAAAGGATGCTGTAATGTTTTGGAATATGATATACGAATATACATACAAACAGCTCTGCCTGGCTCCATGATATTGGATAATTAAATATAATCAAAGTTTTTAATAAAATTGAATAATCAAAGATCTTTAGACCACATGTAAGTGTACCTGGTGGGGTTTGCGATAGCTTAGCGGTTAAGGCATTGGACTACGGTTAGGAAGGTCCCAGGTTCAAATTCCACGACTGCCAAGTTGGGCCCTTGAGTAAGGCCCTTAACCCTCAACTGCTCACATGTATAATGAAATATAAATGTAAGTCGCTCTGGATAAGGGCATCTGCCAAATGCTTAACTGTGTATCAAGGTGAGGAGGACACAACAAGCAACGATTCTTATTCTTCTTTTAATTTATATTATTATTATATTTATATTTCAATTTCTATTCTATTCATATAATTGATTTAATTAATTAAATTAAAATATTCTCATTTATGCATTTTTTGGCCTTCAAAATAAATGTTATGACATTGCTGGAAGTGCCTCAGAAATCAGCTTCCCATAAGGCACTGTGACCTACTAACCACCCTGAACTACAGTCCCCACAAGCATGTTTACAACACCAGTGACTAAAGTACATGCTGAGAATCAAGCCCTACCATTTTTAAAAATATATATATTTCTTGTTTTGGATCATGTTGTGCCTGTTTTTGGATCTTCTGATGTTTTGGATCAATTTGACCATGCCTTTTGCATTAAATATTTTATTAGTATTTGCATTCAGATCAACCTTACTCCCGACATAAAGCATATAAGTCATACAATGCATTTGATATCTAACAGAAATCTACAATCTAAAAAATAAATAAAATTAAGGATATCATTACATAAATGTCACTGTTGATCCAAAAATATACAAGATATGTAACACTATGATCTTTGAACATAAGTTTTAAGCTTGTACCATGGAAATAGAGTTGTGGTATGGAAGCAAACAAGTAATATAATTACCATAATTTGTGCATGGCCATTAGGGAAAGTGCCAGTTGCGTCAGCTCCGATAGGGTCTTTACAGTTCCTCAGTCGACATCTAAAAGCATCTTGCACCTGTAGAGTTTGAAAGTTACTTGATTAATGATAGGAAAAGCTCATTTTGCTGCCCAATATCCACAAGATATACTGAAATTGTCACGTAATATTAAGGTTAGATTTTAGTCCTGCCAGATTACAACTAATTCAAAGAATTTTAAAGACAGTCAGTGACTAAGGATGATTATTCTAGATATTATATATTAAATACACCCACAGAAAGGCATAATAGAGACAAAAGCTTGAGAGGCTGGAGGGTCTGAATCTGCCCTACCTCTCTGCGGAGGATACAGTGCACCATGACTATAACAAAGCCTTGGAGAGAGTCGAAGACAGCAAATAGGATCTGGAAAAGGATGGAGCGCTTGTCGGTCATGGCAAGCACAGCTGACATCCAGGTGAGCGCCAAAAGAGGCAACACTACACATGAACTCCAGAGAGAGGCCCTGAGAGAGAAATATAGGAATTGTTTTTGATATAGGAATTGCATTGAAGAGATAAATTTAATAAAACAAGTATGCTGGTTTTGCCATACATTTCCTATTTTCCTTCATTGAAATTAAGGGGCCCAAACTTGTTCCAATCCATAGTAAAGTGATTTCCATGAAGACATCATTTGACGAGGTTTGGAAAGTAAGAACTCTAGTTCCTGCATCAAGTCATGGCCTCAAACCATTTTGGGTTGAACTGGAACTTTAAATGCACCCTATACGTCCTCGCCTAACATACTTCATTAATACTCTTTATATCCAAGACATGCTCCAAGATTTGGTGAAAAACCTTTTCAAAGAAGTGTAAAAGAGGTTATTGCAATGGAAGACTAAAACTGGAATGGTATAGTCAATAAGGACGTCCGAGTCTGATGGGTGTGTCCACAAACATTTGGCCACTTTTTTTTTTTCTCTTGGATTTTTTCCCGATTTTCTCCCTAATTTAGTCGTGTCCAATTCCTCCCCGTCACTAGGGGGCTCCCACATTAAG